>OZ023207.1:7425139-7435139 GCA_963995525.1 Escarpia spicata | reverse complement strand
GAAGCGTACGTGCATGCGTGTATGTATGTTAACGTTTTCCTCTTAGACAACTTGTGTCTAGGGCGCCAAATGTTTTGGGTTTAACCTACGGACTCACGAATTGGACGTAACATCTCTATCTTTTCATATTACTCCATATATGTCAAGATTCGTACCTGTTATGGGGAAAATCAGTTGTTTTTGTAAGATATTTACACAGTTCTGTTTAAATAATCTATTTAAACAGAACTGATGCTACACACTTTATTGGGGATTCCTTGATTAATGCCATTGTGATTACGTTGGTGTTCTGTCAGCTGTGTAGCATTGATTTGTTTGGGTGAGTCAGTCTGTCTCCAAAACACCACAATGATCTAGTATAATTAAACATGAAGACGGCCAGATTCGTGTGGCGACATACTGCTGGGTGCCGACATTACATCGGTGACTTCAACAACATGTAGCTGTGGACCATAACAAGAGATCGCGGAACGGGTAAGTTTACGTTTCATGGATGTAGATACGCATGTAGATACGCGCGCATGTGCGTGTGTGTGTGTTAGGGCGTGCGTGCGAGCGTGCGTACGTGCATGTGTATGTATGTGGGGGTTTGCGCGCGTGTGGATGCGACTACAATTGGATGTTATTTTTTTAAGAAAACAATTCTTAAAGTATATAATTATCGAAATCTGATCCATATTTCAGGATAGGAAATACACCTACATAACAGTGTCTACATAATGTCACAAATTATCGACCGCCACCACCTGTGAAGCCGCGAATAAAATATGCTAGGTTTTGCCTGATGTACTTTATTGCGAGTGCGAGTTTTTCATTGTAACTATTAGAAGTAGTAAAAGCTTTATTTTACGATCCTAACCATGTAAAGTATACAGCTTGATTTTCAATGGGTCATCAGCATCATATACACTCCTGAGTCCACACCTGTAGACTTAGATAAAATATACAATTCGCAACAATATTGTATTAAACAAATACATAATTATATATAAACAAAATGTAATTACAATTAAAACAATTATAGTTTTTTTTAATGTACCAATTCTGTAAAAAAATAAGTAATAAAAATAGTAAATACATAAAATATAATTACAACAATATAGCAGTGAAATATCACCAGTTGTGCAGATCGATTCAAAACTGTTCACAATTGTAAATATCTTTCATGACAAGTTTTAAAAATACTGATTTTAAAACAGTCTACAGAGTTCGCATTTCTCATCCAGCAAATATTGCATTGTGTATGGAACATACGTCGGATGTGGCGTGTCTGACTATCATGTTTATTGTCAACTCTCGTATATGTGTATTATTACTGGGTTTTTTTCTCAAAATAAAGTTTCCTTTAATAAATACTGCATGAACCTCTGGTGCTGTTTCTCGGGGTGTTTCACACCTGCCAGAGAGACTGTTCTCTATAGGGAGGGCATAGTTTGTATGATCGTAGATGGTTAACCAATGTATAATTGTAGCGAAAGATTCTGTATGAATAGATATCCAGCATAATCGTCATAGTTTCCACGTATGTCAATCAGTTCCTGAAATGTGGATTCCTCTTTGAGATATAGAATTGCCTTGTTCCTCAAAACATCTGACAGTTGGTTAATCGTGTTGCGAGTAGAGTTCTAATATACGATTGTCACCTCTCTTCTTCAACATCCTAACTACATTTTGGGCAAGTTCTTTGATTTTCACGTCATGTTAGTGACCAAACGCATGTTTAGTAATGAATAATATGCATATTATATCAACAGGAATGTATACAAACATGCTTACAAAGAACAATTAGGTGTGCAAACAAATGTGGTGCACGCGACAAACACATTAGAGAAGATCACGTTTCTATGTTAGATTATCCCATATATTTATGAGTAAATTCAAAGTTCTACACCTGATAACACAGAAAATACACATATAAATCATAACGTATTTGGTTTTATGCAACGGTGTGTACAAGAAGATGTCAATTAATTAATAACAATATTTTAAACAAATTTCAGTTTGTGTCATTCAAATAACCTTCAAAATCGAGGGTGGCATCCACATACACCTATTTTCTTATCCCTTGTGTGATGGATCTAGCATGAATTACTGCCGTTACAAAATGCAATTAAAAGTATAACATCACATGTTGGCTAAACTACCATCTGCGAGAGGCATCATTTCGAAAATTCATATTTGACGGTGACCTTGTTTAACCTGCACACCACAGTTAGAGCACCTCTTTATAACTCCATGCCATATCATTTTGACGGGGATACAATACGCTTTCAAACGGTATGTAACATGGCCTAGTGTATGTAGACACAGTAGCTACGCAACCATTGTAAACGTAGAACTTTTGTGGAGTAGCGTAGTTTTGAACATTCGTCGCTTCATGGTGACCCTGTTTAACCTTCACACACCTATAGCACAACCTGATAGCTCCCCGTCAAATCCCATATTTACGGGGATACAGTTGGCTTTCCAACGGTATACGACATTGCCATGAATAGATAGGTATACGCAACCATTTATATTGCATGACGTTTGCTGAATGACACAATTTCGAAAATTTATCACTTGACGGTGACTCTGTTTGATCGTCGCTCCAGACCTACTCCATCAACCGACAGTTCTACGTCATATCTCATTTCGACGGGAAGAAATGGTTCTTTCACACAGTATTTGACTCGTACATATAAATTAAGTAGTTACATGGTCATTGTAATTGTATGACTTTCGCGAAATTGCAAAAAAATCGAATGTTCATCATTTCACGGTAACCTTGTTTGACCTTAGCTCCACTCGTACCATATCAGGTAACACCCCCATGTCGTACTTCCTTATGACGGGAAGACAATAGGCTTTCCAAAAATAAATTACTTGGCCATCTTGTAATTAACTAAAGTAGATAAGCGACCATTGAAATGTCAAAACGATTGCGGAAGCGCACAATTTCGAAAATTCATAATTTGACTGTGATCTTGTTTGACCTTGATTTCACGCTTATTGCACCATTTGGCAGCTCTACGACAGGCCTCGGTAGGACGGGGAGATGTAGAGTTTTCAAATTATATAACATTTGGATGTGTGTAGGGGGGCATTTAAACTCCTAAAATAAAAAACTTTTGGGGATTTGCCGCTTGCCTATTTACATACTAATTGATTAGCATCAATTAAAATCTCAAAACACGGACTATGTTTATTTTTATTTTGCCTGTATTTAAATGGGTGTTGGTGCTTATTTCGTCGTGGCGGGTCAAATCTCGTGATGTCTGTTGAAGCCGAACTGGTCCTAGGGGAACATGGGGCAATTTGATGACGTTAAACATTAACCACAGATTTATGTGATTTTTAATAGCATCAGCAATCTTGTAACTGCGTGACTCAAACAGATATGTACCGTGTTTCAAGATAATAACAATTAATATGCAAATAAATGGAGTGTGATAAATTATTTTTACAATTAATTATCCAACATTCGCCATCTTACCCCACGCATGCGGCAAGATGACTTTCGTGGTGGGGCAAGTTGACGACTGAAAGCCGCTAGCCTAAGTCGATTAGCTGACCGTTAGTTCCTGCTTCACCACATATCACATGTGAACTGTCCGTGTCATTCGTAACCGGTGCTATCCTCATGCCCCCATTCGTTGTACTGGTGGCACGGGATCCAGTCCTCGGTCGGTGGAGCTTCATATTTCACGTTGCATGCCGGGCAGACCGCACCTTCTCTGTTGTCACCTGTTGGAATGTTTGGCTTTTGGGGGGCATTTGTGGTGAGTGGTGGATACTTCGGTGAGTGGTGGATACTACTTTTTGCGTTCAGGTTGCTGTTTGTCTTTCCTTCGTCGCTCCCTCTCATCCATTCTCTGTCTCTTGCGGTCTTCTTTCTCCTTCTTCTCTAATTATTTTGCTTCCAATGCGTTCTTCACTGGAGATCCGGTTATTACGGCCTATGACCTCTTCGCTGTTTTTCGCTTTGAAAACGGCCTGTCTGCATTTGGCAATGGCGCTACATCCCATGGCGAGAGAGATCTGGTAAGTGTCGTCGTTTCGATTACGACGATCGCGTCAGCATCGACTGTCTTCGGTCCTTCCACTTTGGCATGTTAAACCCATGCACGTTTGGGTGTTAGCGATGGTTTCTACATGCTATCGTCGGCATCCACATTAATCATCTATAAGCTAAAGTACTACCATTCCACGAGTACGCGTGACTGGGTCAAGTTGCCAGTAGGTCATTTCTCAAATCACTGCATCAAACTTAGCAATACGTAAATGGAATGTGTTGCAAACTTGCATTATCGCAGTTTTAAGTTGCTGATGTGCCTGGCATTTCGAAGATGCTTGGTTTCTATCAGGTCTTGTTTCTTTTAATGGACACATTATAGCAATTAAAAAAAAACCACATTTTTGCTGCTTCGAGGTTTCACGAAATTGCAAATGTCCGCGTGTTCTCTACTGCGCATATGCGTATACGCCACTGGTAAATTGCGCACCGTTATCCTGTGTTCTGTTTTTAATACAACATGGTATTCGTCAACTTGCCCAATGTGTCAACTTGTCCCATGTTCCCCTACGTATATCTACGACACGTCGCTGGTTAAACCCGGTCAGCTTCGTTAAATGTCGCTTACGCTTCAACTTTCTTTGTTGCGATGTTTTGGCATGTCGTTAACCTCCGAAGTTCGACGGGTGACGATAGCCTGATTGATGGCGGCTTAACGATCTCCACAGGTGACATTTACATTATTGCGCCTGGGTGACGTGTTATGTTCACGGAGCCTTTGTTTGACAGAAACGGCCCAGGATAATGAAACTCGAACCGCATAAAACATCGCTTAACAATGTCTCCTGTTGAGACGTTGTGACGTCGTCCTGGTTCTTTCAACGCCGCCCCCTCCCGGTGAAGTATTGCCTCCATCAACCAACATCCGGTACGAATGATGGTTAAGAATAGGGCTGTAACGATACACTAAGCCACGATACTATGCGAATCGCGATACCTGTATCACAATAATACACGTATTGCAATACATAACTAATGATAGTTTGGAAGAAACTGTTTAATTTCACCGCATATTATACAAAGCTTTGTAAAATGAGGTCTACTAAAAACAGTATTTCATCAAAATAGAATAACGAACATATATACACAGCTTTAGATAAATTATTCCGTCCGCCTTTAATCGGGAAATATTATTCTAATAACTATCACCTTAGACAAACTGAGTGCTCGCTGAATTTGTGATTTTTACAGGCATATAGTAGATGTGTCAAATTGTTGTTCTGAGTGTTTGTTTTGATAACTGACAACACGATAAATATGGAAAATATGGCTGTTGTTGTCGTAGCAGTTGTTGTAAAATGTAACGTGATGCATGCGTATAGCTATTTATCGACGCAGCTATGAATCGCTATAGCCATTGTTAGGAATATCGTGAAAATTACATTTTAATTATTTCGTGATTACTTCACATGCCCGCGGAATCAAGCAAAATAGGACGATGCCGTCTAAGGATTGCAACACCGGACGAACGTGATAAATTCAATTTGGCATTTGACTTGTTATTCGATCAATTATGCATTTTACAAAAATATCGGTCGCAAGGTCCGGCAAATGGAATAATACACGTATGGGACACGAATATAATTTATTGTCTTTTATCTCGTTTTATATTTTTTTAATTGCTTATTATATTAAAACCGTGTTGCGGAAAGTGATATGTATTGTGCGGGACATGTTGTTTCACTGGAAATAAATGTGTATTTAAAAGACGGACGATCTCAAAAAGCAACTTGAAATATTATTTTACCGCTTAGGAGGAAGCCTTTTATATAACCTTTCCGAAATATCATATGACCGCGCCCAGCAAGATCACGTGGCTCAAATGAAAGACAATCGTCACAAACAGTTGACGGTCACAAACAGATGAAAGACAAGCGTCATGGGGAACTATGGAAGATGTGTTTGGCAATTTTACATTTATATTTTACAATGTGAAATAAAATAAATAAGTACTAAACAAACAGTCATATCGTACAGGCATTTATGATAGGTCCTTCAGTCATTGTTCCGCGTGGCTATTTGTTTAATACATAATACATACTCTGGTGCGAATTTTACGAGTTCAATATAACTTGAACCCCACTACCGCAATGTAAATACTTATTATGGCCGAACCCAAGGACAAATACTGGGTCAGTATAATTAAGCGGTTTATGTAGCGATTTCGTGTTGCTTAGACAGCAGATTTTGCGGTGACTGAACTTACAAAATATAGTTGGTTTTATGAGGTGAAATACGTGTAGGTCTACGTGTCCTTATCATTGGCAACCTACCTTTGCCTCCGGTCACTAATAAATCGAAATTTGTGTGATTGCTCACGTCCACATAAAATATAGATGTTGTTCTCCTCCTGTCTGACGTCCGTAGTGAGGCTGGCTCCGATGTCGAGGTATTCGATGTTTTGTTCTTCCTCCTCCAACGTTGCTCTAATTCCGTCTCCAGCAGCTGTCTCTTCATCTCGCTGTCACTCTTCCCTCCGATTGGCGCGACGCATGTCTTCGCACAACTGGAGACAGGTATCATGTTAAATAAATTAAAAAATAAAGCTAAATTCTTATATATCGCAGTATCCAGTCTTCAGGACTGCTCAAAGCGCTTTACAATTGACTCCCTGGCAGACCTGTTCAATCGAACACCATCTCGACTTCTCTGGGAAGCATCCAGCCATGCTGCAATTAATGCGTGAAGGTGATCCATACACAAATATCAACTACCGTGTGTAGCCAGGTACTCATCCATTCAGGTGGGTGAAATTGAGGGTTATCATTGGCTAAGCCTGCAACACACATGGCATGACACCTGATGATGTTTTATACATGTGTGTTTAAAGTCCGTGTCTAATTCAGACTCGGGTTCTGGCTGTTTTAACAATAAGTTTTATTTAGCTGCAATGATACAAGGACACATGATACAGCGAATTACGTTACAGTACAACTCATGTGATTCCAGGATATCGACAAGGGTTTCTATCCCATGACATCTGGTCAAGTAATCGAGTCACAAACAAACCACCACGGCTTTGTGTGTATCAGAAGGCACCCGACCGAGACAGGGTAATTTGTTTGATTTATGGGAGAACACCTACGTATTCGATAAGTATAGTTGGAAACCGACTTTATCGCTTCCTGTCAGAATCTATAACGTGCAAAGTGCGTCCCAAGCAGACTGGCTCGTTCAAGCTGGCATATACGTCCCAGTGCACCAGGGTGACAGCGAACACCACAAGTAAAACTATTCCATTATTACTCGATTGCCACCACCACCACCACCACCACCACCACCAACACCACCAACACCACCAACACCACCAACACCACCAACACCACCAACACCACCAACACCGCCAACACCGCCAACACCGCCACCACCGCCCCCACAACCACCACCACCACCACCACCACCACCACCACCACCACCACCAACACCACCAACACCACCAACACCACCAACACCACCAACACCACCAACACCACCAACACCACCAACACCACCAACACCACCAACACCACCAACACCACCAACACCACCAACACCACCAACACCACCAACACCACCAACACCACCAACACCACCAACACCACCAACACCACAAATACCACCAACACCACCAACACCACCAACACCACCACCACCGCCCCCACATCCACCACCAACACCAACACCAACACCAACACCACCACCACCACCACCATCACTACCACCACTACCACCACCACAACCAGCACTAGTAGCAGCAGCAGCAGCAGGTGCAACTGCAACAACTACAAAATAACAACATAAAAACAACAAAACCGACCGTGACCAAATTAACGCCAACAACAACAGCTGTGTCGCTGTTTTCTTGCTACTGTTGCTAATGATGCAACTATTACGACTGATTCTGCTTCACGCAATCCTTCTCAATCGATCGCTACAGTCGTTTGTTTTAACAACTCAGCGTGGTGGTTGACCAAATGTTAGAAAATACTTATATTTTAGGTTACTAGGTTTTGATCTACATATAAGGTTGAATTCAATACCTTTGTTGTACACTGATATCGGCTTCTGAAAGTGAATCGATTATTTGTGTGACATTGGTAAACATCATCAAATGTATCCATACAATTTATAACAAAATATGAAGCGCATAATTCAGGTACAGACCGCTAAAGATAGGCATACATATCTGGCAAAATTTCTATATTTGTAAGTTGTGTGGGAGAATACAGATACCTGTAACAATAGCGGCGAAAACAACCTGTCAGGCATCGACTCATTATGATGCAGCTGTGATTGAAACAAAGGTAATGACGAACTTATTTTGAATAACGCGCGCCATTTATCTTGACGTTATCGCATACGATGTGTTACGATATTCCCCAAAGGTGGCGCCACTCACCAAATCGCCACAGGTTGGTTTTAAATAGCTGCGGCTGGCGCTGTGGTTCAAACGATTTATTGGCTGGACAACCCCATTGATTTGTTTTGTTATGTCACTGCAACTGTACCATTGGCACATGTAAAATAAGTTCAAACAAATTATGTTGCTGTGTGTGTAACCATACGAGAATGACATTAAATAGCTAACAACTAACTGGACGGTGTGTTATCTGGTGGAAGAACTCTGGCGAAATATACACTGAAATAAATCACACGTTGTTATTCAGCGTAGGTGAACGGTTAAGGTATATATGTAATGATGCGAGAAACCCTTACCAAAAAGTTGATTAGGACATTTATAGTACGTTACATTGTATTTTACGGATGATTTTCTATAGAATATTTTCTACAATAGAACTACGCAATTCTATAGAGTTCTACACAATATTCTGAAGAAATCTATATAAAATTGAAGTGGCCGTAAACGTGCTACATATTTGAATCACATTTTGTGCTAAAAGTCAAATTTGAACACGACACACTATTCATAATTGCATACAATTGAAATTGAATGAGTTCTTTACAAACACCGCGACGCTACAGGGTGAAATGAATGTCTAAAGTCAGCACATTAACTGATAGCTACGGTGAAGGTGATATGATAAATGGCCACACATGTATGCGGCAGTGGGGTTGACCGTCTATATCAAAGAGTTATTGTCGCCACTTTCACCACCTCAAATTTACTGTTGTGATTATGCCACTGTTAATATATAAAATATTGTAAACGATGTGTGCCAACCTCTCGTACCATTGCCCACTTCGGGCAGCGTTCTGACGTACGTTTCACTTCAAATTCGTGCAAGCAATGACATGTTCAATAAATCACGGAACACTTAGCCAGCGAGATGGCACATTTGATAAATAACGACATATTTTGGAGGTGTGCATGCGTGAAGACCTCGGGGCATTAATCAGGTAAAATAAGGATGGCAAGCAAAACACAGCCGTGGCTTTACGTAGACGTGTAGTGTTCCGGTTGAAGTCAGTGGAGCTCGGCATAATATCCACGTTGAATCCAGCAGAGATAGCGGTGTGTTTTACCATAGCCAGAAAACATACTACCGCTGTTGTTCCTTGATACGTGCAATACAATCTGTGCATTTACGCGCATTATTTGACCTGGACAACGTACCTATAGGATCTCGGGTACGGGGACAAAATGCGCTAAGTTTACTTACCAGTTATGGGTCCATATTATACAGAAAACAAAAATAACAGTTATGCTAAAGACGGGCCTTTGCCAGTGCCCCCTCTAAACACATAATTGGTGGATGTATAAGTAAGGAAGTGGAGTAGGTAGGTAGGGTTCACCATTAGATAGATAGGGGGAGGGAAGGAGGGAGAGGGAGCTAGAGAGGGAGGGAGAAAGGGAGGCAGGGAGAGAGGGAGGGAGGGGGGAGGGAGGGGGGGAGGGAGGGAAGGAGGGAGGGAGGGAGGGAGGGGAGGGAGGGAGGGAGGGAGGGAGGGAGGGAGGGAGGGAGGGAGGGAGGGAGGGAGGGAGGGAGAGAGAGGCAGATAGAGAGG
>OZ023207.1:7336703-7424939 GCA_963995525.1 Escarpia spicata | reverse complement strand
CGAAAAGGTCACTAATCAAAGAGTTCGAAAAGGTCAATAAACAAAGATTGGTGAACATTATTTATGTCTATGCATAGTAGTTCTTTTATACATATCTAATACGTGAATTTTTACCTTGCAGAGGTTTTCGACCAAAAAACAAAAAATCATGTATTTGGAGGGATTTTAAATTAAAAAAAAATCTTAATGTCATATTTATTAACGAATAAACCAAATATTGTCAAAGGGGGCATGATGGAATTACCCCGTAAATACACCACATTCTGACCTCCCCAGACTATGAGTTGTTTCTGAAAAAGATCAACATACGACCTAATTGCATGATAGACGCCATTTTCTTACAACCCACTACATAAATACCGATACAACGTAGTCGCTTGACATGACTTGTTTTGACGGGTTTGGTTCGAAGGCGATAAGCCACCATTTTGATAAACCATTTTTTGTTTTTGTTTTGTTTGCGTCAGGTGCAAGGTATCTTGTGTTTAAATGATCATTAAGCTAAGATGTGACATTTTGACAATGGCGCGCGAGACGAGATTAATTCGTGCCGTAAATAGGGGAAATCGCATTTATATTCGCGTCAAGCAATGTCTGTCTTCTGAAAGTTAGTAATTAATGGGGATAAATTACCATTATTTCCCTATTAACGACAGTGTAGACATCATGTGACGTCGGGCGAATAATTATCAGGAGGTACCCGTGTAAATATATACGATGAAAGCAGGTGCGACAATGTGTCGATTTTTTAGTTTAGGGAATACTAGATAGGCTTACTATGGTCATCTTTCGCTCAAATATTAGCAGGGTACTCTGAATATTAAAACACGCACATGCACGCACGCATAGAGGCACACACACACACACACACGCACACACAGTGGCGTTGTTGTGTTCTTCCTCTTCTGTGTCGTTCGCTCAGATTGGCACTCCGGCTCCTCGTTCGAAGGTCGCTGTGCGCCGCAGAGGCTTCACAAGGCCAAAGTTTGTTGTTTTGTTGGGTTCTAATTAACTGATAACAACACTACGCCTGCACCGTCATGTTCTCTGTAGGCCTATAAACGTGTATTACAACAGATGTGTCGGAATTTATATACTCTCAAATTGTCCCCCATTTTAAAGGCAACCTCTTTCTAAAAACGGGCCACATTCACACGGTGCTTCAACACTACACTACGCACGACCATCGTTATACGTATGTCAACTACCAGTCCGTTGTCAACGGAGCCGAAGTGGCCGTCCAATCCCTCGACCTGCATTTGGACAAGTACATCCAAGTTAGGTTTGGAGAAACGCCACCACGGTAGAAAACGAACCACCTTCAGCTCCATCAGAAATCCATTGTCAAATCTGTTTAAATAAAACTTTTTATCCATTGTGAATCATAATCATTATCATTATTTAATTGGACAAACAAGCTGTACATTACAGCTGGTACCTTCGAAGCGTACGTGCATGCGTGTATATATGTTAACGTTTTCCTCTTAGACAACTTGTGTCTAGGGCGCCAAATGTTTTGGGTTTAACCTACGGACTCACGAATTGGACGTAACATCTCTATCTTTTCATATTACTCCATATATGTCAAGATTCGTTCCTGTTATGGGGTAAATCAGTTGTTCGGAACGTAAAACGTAATGAGCGCGTAACACGTAACTTCATAATTGCAGGAACCACACGCGCACGGCAAATGCATGCATGAATGCGTGTATGCATGCATACATCCATGCATACATACATACATACATACATACATACATACATACATACATACATACAAACATACATACATACATACATACATACACACACACATGCACACGCAAATACACACACACACACACACACACACACACACACACACACACACACACACACACACACACACACACACACACACACACACACACACACACACACACACACACACACACACACACACACACACACACACACACACACACCCACACACACACCCACACAAACACACACACACACAAACGCACACGCACACGCACACGCACACGCACACGCACACAAACACGCACACAAACACAAACACACGCACACGCACACGCACGCGCACACGCACACACACACAAACACACACACACGCACACGTTTCCTCAGTTACAATACGATGACGTATATGTATGTCTTCCGTTGTGCTGCCTTCGAATTCTATTACGTTTATACGAGGCACTATTATTATTATTTCCGTCGAGTGTAAACCCAAAAGTGCAATTTGAATAAACAAACAGTATACCACAACAAAAGAATCCATCTAAATCGAATAAAGTTCACCGCGCGGCAATGTAGGCGTAGCAGGGCTAACCATGGGGGTACAAAATAAAGGTCTATAAGGTCATTCATGCCCTTCTAGACTACCAGCAGGCGAGCCGTTAACTTAGAACTTTTATTTTTCGATTAAAATTGATGGAATGAATGGCCACCGCACCTGGTTTGTTGCTGGTTTTTTTTTTACAGTACAGCGACTAGCAAATAGGTGTCGTCTGTCTTTTCCTTTTTTCGTGTTTAATTTAGAAAACGAAAAAACATACCATGTTCGTTTTCCTTTTTTATTTGTACGCAATAAAATTATTATGCGCTGCTTTTGATACAAGTTTGAGAAACCAAATACTGGTACAAAAACTGTTTTTCATTTTAATCGCAACTGAACGAAAACGAAACACGGCTTGTTGAATCTATATTAAGTTTTTATCTTATTTAACTTGTATTTTGAAAAGTTTTTTCAGAAGATAATAATAATAATAATAAGATAACTTCTATTGCGCGTAAATCCTTGGAAACCAAGCTCAGAGGCGCATCAAAACAAAAGGATTGGTCAATCTCCATAAGTAGTTTTCCAGTTGTCAACAGATGGGTCAAGGCGCTAGGGAGCTACGGTGGATAAGCTAGGTTGTAAAGATACGTTTTTAAATGACGACGGAATTTTGTAATATTTTCAACTGATCTAACACTAAGAGGGAGCATATTCCAAAGAAAAAGCCCTAGTTCCAATGTTAGTGTTGACTCTAGGAACAAAAAGTAGGTCAGAACTAGATGATCGAAGCTGGATAGGTTTTCTTACAGGAGTAAGCAATGAATGCAAATAAGATGGTTGCTTACTGGACAGTGCCTGGATGCTGAATACGTGCGGTATTCGTCCATTCCGTTGTGTAGTTTGTCACAAACGCCTATCCTTGTGACAAAACCGTAAGGCAAAGTTTCTAAAGTGACAACTGTGTGCGGGGATGTTTTATTTATGAGATGCCATGCAGCAATAATAACGACATTCACGTATGTAACCTTTATCAACATTTTTCGTAAAGGCAAAGCCTTGACGAAGGTCACGCGCATAATTTTGACTGTGACGTAGGCAAACTGCAACATACGGGATACACCAAATGTCCACGTTACGTTGATGACGTATACGTAACCGTGCTCCGTTGTGCCGCCTTCGAATTCTTCAATTCTATGACGTTTGTATAAGGCACTTTTAGCGTATTTCCGCCGAGGGTAATATCCTAAAAGAGCAATTTGAATACACAAACTGGGCACAACAACAAAAGAATCCATCTAAATTGTGTAAAGTTCACCGTATAGCCATGGAGGCGTTGAAGAGCCTAAAGGGTGAACCGTAAACTTAGAACCTGACAATACTTTTATTTTTCGATTAAAATTGATGGAGTGAATTTCCACTGCACTGGTTTGTTCACAGACATTGCTCCCTACGGCAGAGCTTTTTGTTTTACCTGTTTAATTTAGAAAAAGAAAAACCCTACTACGTTTATGTTTTCTTTTAATTGTTTTCGTAATAAAAACAAAAAACGAATATAAACTATTATGCGCGGATTTTTTCACCAACGGACCACTCGCGCGCATGGATTCCTGCGTACAGGAAATGAAAACATGGCGGTGTGACAATTAACTCATCATGAAGCAAATCAGAAGTCATTGTTACCCGTTCACCAAATCTGCGTACACCTATTACTATAAGCCGCAATAACATTTGTGGCCAGTTCATTGACACTTCTGTCGCTATCCGAGATCTCGGATTCGTCATTGACACTGATCTGTCGATGGCCTCTCAAGTATCGATAATATGTCGCAGCGGCTATTATCATCTGTCTTGAATTGCGAAGATACGGGACTCTTTAACCACCAGTGTATATAAAAATTTGGTTCATGAGCTAGTAACACCACGACGCTATTATAGGAATAATCATGCAGCTTCAATGGGGTGATCGGCAGTCCATGCCAACAATACTACGGAAACTGCACTGGCTGCCGGTTAGGAGACGGACTGAGTACAAGATACTGGTCCTTTCGCACAGGGCACCCTACGATGGCACGCCAGAGTATCTTGCGGCGCTCCTTCACTGGCAGCACCACGCCGTAGACGCTCTGAAAGCGGGTTACTTTTGGAAGTTCCAAGTGTAAACATAGAACGTTTCGGCCGCCGAATGCTGACCCCTGTGGAATAAATTGCCTATGAACGTTCGTAGCAACGGCAACCTCCCGCAGTTTAAGAAGTAACTAAAGACATTTTTAAAATATTTACTTAAAATTATTTATACACGTTGACATTTGGCATAGTTTTGGGTTTTTCTTACATTCTACAGCGTAGAGTCGTTATGGTTATTATTGTCATTATTGTCATTTTCTTCATTTAAAATTACCAAGTTTTACCTAAATTAATTTGAAGCTATTTGTAATATATTTAATATGTTTGTACAACCCCGTGAACGCGACAGCAGCACACACGCACGCACGCACGCACGCACGCACGCGCGCACATATATATTATACATGTATATGTCAATATATGTGTGTGTGTATATATATATATAATTATATATATATATATATATACATAATTATATATGTATATATATATATATAATATTAATTAATAGATTCATGGGGATACAGGCGATATAGTTTATTGTTATTATTAAGTAGCTTTGGAAGTTGTTTACGACGTGAGGCCTGCTTTCTACGGTTGTTCCAAGTTACATAAACCGTCAATTTATCAATTATGACGGTTTACGTAATTTGCAAAAAGTTGGGGGTGCTGTTCGATATCTTTCGCGGTGACCTTCCAGATTTTTGTGTGAGTCGCACTGAACCCTTCAGTGCTGCCGGGACGTGACGTCGGAAGGCGGGGGAGGGAAATAAATCGAGCGGAACTAATTTCCGTCAAGCGCAACTCTTTCCCCTCAAGCGCAACTCTTTGCCATCTAGCGGAACTTTTTTGTTTCAGCGGGGGGACTGGACTCCTAGCCTACGGGTTTGTTATTGCACAACTGACTTGTTCTGAGACCCTATGTTAAACATATTTGGCCTACGTTTCTGTATGTCGAGTGGGTATCATCACTACTAGCCGTTGTGCAAACGCAAATACATAATTTGACGTTTAAATAAAGTTTACAAACGTATAAATATGTGGAGCGCCGTGGTGAAGTGAATAGAACGTCGGTTTCTCGACCGAGAGAACCCGGGTTCGAATCCTGTGCTGCGGTGTCGAACCTTAGGCAAATTCGTTCACTCTACGTTGCTCCAGCTCACTCAGCTATATGAATGAGTATCTGGCTATATACAGTGGTGGGTGTTTGTGTACGACTAGTCTTCACGCAGTAATTGCAACGTGGCTGTATGCTTCCCAGAGAAGTAGAGATGGTATTCGATTGAATAGATCTGCCAGGGAATAAAGTATAAAGCGCTTTGAGCAGTCTTGAGGACTGGCTATTGCACTATATAAGAGTTTACCTTTATTTTTTATCACGACTAACACTTTTGCCATCGCAAATTACATGATTTGACTTTTAAACAAAATAACTAAAGTTTACAAACGCATGAAGACGTTTTGGCACTCCGTTAAATGCACCAATGAAAATGGCCGTGCATTTCCCCTAAAGCGCGTCGTTGTGATGGTGTTGTAGCCACACTGAGATGGTCATAACCTTTCACCAACCCACGCACACTTATCGTCAAGTCAACGTCATAGCTTTGTACATCTGAAAGAACTTGCTTTATCAGTGGATCGATCAATTAGACCGCCTGTAGCGGGAGACGCATACCTGTCGATTTACGCATATATTTCTGTCTATTTTTGAAAACTTCAATGAAGGAAATTATCGAGTGTCGGTTGTACGTGTTTGTGATGTGCTATTTGTGAAAAGGTCAGTTTGTTTATATCTTCTGCGTGACGCTTTTATTTAACTCCCGCAACCCTTTTCCCAAGCTCTAATTGTAGAACTTTCAAATCACTGCCCTGTTGAAGACATTAACTTGGTGTTTTGGCTCTATTTTTGTCCTACGTACAATATATGTTTGTGGGGAGAGCTACTGTTGTCAATACTACCATCAACGAAACAGATTTACGATTACAATTACTGCAGGTATGAAACGTCTCAGAGCAGTTCAGCTTCGAATGGAAATCAAATTCATGGGAAAGTTACGAAAACATAGAATATGTCAGGAAACAAGCTAATCATACAACTGTGCAAAGCAGTATTTATACCTCATTTGGAATAATACTTATATACAAGCGTGGAGACGACGTCATGAAAGGATCACACATATATGCTAGAAAGAGTACTGAGGAAAGCGGCTAAAACTTTTCCAAACCTTATTTATAAAAGGAATTCTAAAGGAATGTGTTCTAACAACACTAGATACCAGGAGACTACGGGAAGATCGGGTGAGGATATAGAAGGAGTATTTGTTCTCAATTAAAGGAAATCAAAAGGCATCTTTTGGGCCTATGCTTATAAAAGAGATAATCCAAACTAACCTTTAGCAAATGCAATCAATAATATTATGCCAGCAGTTAACTAGAATAACCTTGTTGAAAACACATATTTTAAATTGCACGGAGAGAGCAATTGTGATAGAAAGCCTGACGTCACCAATGCCTTCTCTTCACAACTCGCCAGTCGCCAAACTGAGAATATTAATCTAGTTTATTTCGCCGAATTTGTTTTGGCCCTGTAACTACTAAAATGCTACGTCCATACAGTGCACCGTATGACGTCATGACAGTCGCTACTCTCAATCGAAGGGAATACGAAAAAACAACATATGAGCTGGAGTAGGCACATCCATGACAAGGAAACATAGGCATTCGACGCGCCACCGCAGCATCGGGGTCACATTTAAAAAATACACCCTATGTGTTTATTGGTGAAACATCTGGGACGTATCTCAAAATGTCAGCCGCCGGGAACTGTTAGGTTTCACTAGAATCTCCCACTTTGAACGTGATTTCTGGGTAAATCGTAGGCGCGATATTGTTAATTGTAGTTGCACGTGGTTAGATTGTACTACCTATCAGGTGGGTAGGTCCACACTGTTGCCTTATGTTTCCCTTTGAGAAAGATAGAAAGACCGGAGGACGTTAACTAACATTAGTTAAAGAACAGAGTATATCAGGACTGATTCAGTGGGTGCTAGAAGCGTGCATATGTTAAATAATCGACAAATATCTCAGAAGGGTGGGACACAAATATAAAACGTTGCGCTCCCGATAAGCTAAATAATGAAGTTATCTATTTGGGTGGCAATTTTGTTAAACCGCGTTATCTTGATAAACATTGAAAATATTGCTGTATTCAAAGAAGGACCAAAACCATGGTAGTCAAAGACTGGTTAAACTCACTTGGGCGATAAGTAAAATTAAAATCTACTGATAGATATAGATATATATGCGGGTAGGTTAACGTTTTCCTCTTAGACGACTTAAACCTCGAGCACCAAGCGTTCAGGGAATAATCTACAACCCTTAGAATAGGACGTAAGACCTAAACAAATTTTAAGTATCCTATAATATGTCAAAATGTTCACCTTTTATAT
This sequence comes from Escarpia spicata, assembly GCA_963995525.1. Lineage (NCBI taxonomy): Eukaryota > Metazoa > Annelida > Polychaeta > Sabellida > Siboglinidae > Escarpia > Escarpia spicata. The sequence goes on along the minus strand of OZ023207.1, from coordinate 7,417,082 downwards.
GGTAAATCAGTGGCTCGGAACGTAAAACGTAATGTGTACGTATTACACAAAACGTAACCTAACAATCGCACGAACCACGCGCACGGCAAATACTTCAGGAAAACGGTCCCTGCGTCATATAGACTTGGCAACATGGAGTAGACGCTGATGCAATAATACTTATATATACCCTCTGGGAAAATATCTCAGCCATCTTCGCTTCGCCGACGACATACTCATATGCGCTACTACACCGCAAGAACTACAAAACATGCTGCAGGAGCTAGCTGATGAAAGTGAAAAACAACGTCTCAAGATGAACACCTCGAAGACAAAAGTGATGTTAGAAAATGACACACCAATATATATATATATATCAACACTACGCAGATAGAGAACGTTGAAAGCTACGTCTATCTGGGACAGCGATACAGTATCAGAGACAAAAACCAAGACAAGGAGATTCAAAGAAGGATCACTGCCGGCTGGACAACCTTTGCCAAACACCGCGACATCTTCAAGGGTAACTTTGGAGCCTGCTTGAAGAGACAAGTTTTCAACTCATGCGTACTTCCAGCGATGACATACGGTGCGGAAACATGGGCACTCACCATCCAGGGAAAGAACAAGCTAGCAGCCGCAAAAACAAAAATGGAAAGAAGTATGTTAAACATCACATATCGAGAGAGAAAAACAAACATATATGGGCAAGACAGAAGACAAAGGTCATAGATGTGATAGGACAAATCAGAAGACAGAAGTAGACCTGGGCAGGGCACATCAGCAGACTACGAGATAACCGATGGACATCGCGTATCACAACCCAGAGACCTTACGAAGGGAAACGATCCAGAGGAAGACCGGCGAGACAGTGGAGAGACGAACTAGACGAGTACTGGAAGGGCACCATCTGGCAGAGGATAGCGCAAGACAGGCAGATTTGGAAACGACATGCTGAGGCCTTCGCCCAACCACGGGATACTACGGCTGCATAATGATGATGATGATGATGATGATAATGATGATACCCTCATACCAATATCATAGCAATACGAATAGTATTTGACAATTCTACACTACCACGACCAGGACCTATCGATGGACGTGAACTTCACATTTTCTCCGACCTTCGTCATTTTGAACAAACAACGAGTGTCTGCGTGCGCGTTATGGTGTTTATGTAACGATGCTGTGTGTTTTATAACAATTGGTAAATATTACTACCAAGGCATCCCGTCATGTGACGGGCATTTTGCTACTTGTGATAACGTAGAGTTCTCTGCCACTGCATAAAACGGTTTTATGATAAAACGGCCATGTTTTATAACAAATATTTTTGAAATATAGTTGAGAAAACCGCACATTGTGTTCACTGCCTGATTGTTTTCGAGGATAAGCGTGTTGAACTATTTACACCAATATTGCACTGCTTTTCCAACCGGCTACAAGACATGCATCCGGTGTAATTACAAACAGACAGGCACACATTTGTTTTCGAACGCGTTCTGCATTTTAAAGAATCGCCTTAAGGCAAAATGACCGGATATTTATGTGTACATGATAGACATAATTGGTAAAACTCCGCCCGGTACCACTGCAATAAAATACGCCTTGCGGTTTCAAGAGATATATTGGATTCTATGTTTAAACCTATTCCATGTTTACGTTTGGCTTGTCACTGAGGGTGACACTTATTACGATGCATCGCTTGCCACCTACAGCTATTCGCAGTGTAAAGATAAATATCTGAGACGCCAAAGACGATGACGATGTACGAGGTAGCCATGAAAACACGACGTCATCGTACAATGAACCATTCACATGACGTGTTTGATTGAATGGATGTATTACTTGAAGGCCGTGCCCGAAGGCCGAGCACATCTGTTGACATCAAAACTAACTTTAGTCTACTTACTATGCTTAAAGCGATGTTGACATTCTGCAAATAATAAGGGTGTATTAATAAATAATACGTTTTATTTACTCAACACTCCTTAGTGGCTTAAGTGACATACGTGAAAATGTTCGCTATTGCATTTTACCAAGAAAAATATCGACTGTCTGCTATGACACTAACTCACACGTACGCGCACAGGCACGCACGTCCGCAAACCGATCCACATATGCACGCATGCACGCACGCACAAATGCACGCACAAGCACACGCACGCATGTACACACAGGCCCATATCGAGGCTCGCCCGCATACACACTCATATACACATGAACGCAAGTACGCACGCTCGCTCGCACGCACGCTCGCTCGCACGCACGCACACCGACCCACATACACACGGACGCACGTATGCGCATACGCACACACGCATGCACACACACTCGCACGCATACACACATGCACGCACAATTACACATTCACACACACACACACACACACACACACACACACACACACACACACACACACACACACACACACACACACACACACACACACACACACACACACACACACACACACATGCACGCGCGTACGCACGTACCCATGCACGTACCCACGCACACACACACATGCATGCACATACACACGCATATCGACGCTCGCCGGCACACATACTCACATATACATGAACGCAAGTACGCACACACGCACACACGCACACACGCACACACGCACACACGCACACACGCACACACGCACACACGCACACACGCACACACGCACACACGCACACACGCACACACGCACACACGCACACACGCACACACGCACACACGCACACACGCACACACACATGCACGCACGCACACACACACACACGGCAAAATTAACAAACTTTGAAGTTCGTAACGCCTTGACGTGTATAGAATTCGAGGAGGTGCGGAGTTGTACTCCTGTTTCAACCAGTAATTATTGGGAACGATGATGTACTAGATCGACAAAAGGTTCACATTAAAACAGCAACATGCAAAAAGCAAGAGTAAACAATTAGGATAGAACATAATGCACGCTGGTATACCTCCACTTTAAATTCTTCTCTTCCAACGGCTTGGTCAATTAGAGTGGTCAGACACTGTACAAGAGACCGCACCCACACACGCCGAGTTTCTTAACGGTCATAAATCATTCTAAGTTCTCCATCGTGGAAACGACGCGAAATCGGCGCTACTAAATCTAGAACTATTTATCGAAGAGTCGCCGCTTTCTCAGGAATGTTCGTTCGCTAGTCGACACCCCACTGTGACGGAACTACTCTTATCTCTCTTTGTGCCGTGACGCGGTATGATTGTGCGCAAATTCGTTCACGCTTCCGATGAAAGGGCACCGTAATTTCTGTGGCTGTAACCGCGACAATTCGGGAACCCGCTGGTGGGATTCAGTGTGCTAAATGTCGTCTGCTCGGGTTATGACGTCGATTCCTTTATTAGGGCGCCTCGTCGCGCGCTATTAATGCGCGCTCAGCGAAGATTCGGCAGTTACTTGGGTGACAGAACCGACTCCGCTACAACTTCTGCAGTCAATCCAGTTGCTCGCTACTCAAGGTAGGTGGTTCAATTGGTGTCGGAGTATTTGTTAAAGTTAGCCGTTAGTCATCAACATTTACAACAACTGTTCCATACCTTCTAATGATATTAGGTTGGTTGTAGGCCATGGTCTGTGTAGCATTAGTGTTCAAACCAACCCTTAAACATAAGGATTCCCTTGCACGAAATACGAGTTGGAATCCCAGTTCATTTACATTTTCATCAGCTACTTGTCACGATGGAATATCTGGAAGAGAGCTGATGGAAGCTTACTTCGTACAACTTCTACCAGAATCTAAAGTTACTCACGTTCTCAATTTGGTGATAGCGCCCTAATTCGTGTACACACATTGGCAATACCTGTGGCCATCTGGTTGTAAGACCAGAGGCTTCATGGATCTTCAGCATGTTTCCTTCGTGGGTGGAAACAAGTGTTCTTTCGAAAATCAATGAATGTTATGATTACAAAATGTTTCACTCGAATTCCTTCAATTAACCATCTCAAAACTTGGGTATGGCCGACTGTAGCTCTGCTTGGATAGAATCTCTTCTGAATGGTTTTTAGGCCACTCTGAACAACGCCACGTATTATGTTTGCCGTTTTAGACTGTCTGATTGTTGTCCTTTTCAAAATATTTTATTGTTGTCCTTTCCGATTTCTTTGATTACTGGCCTTTTCATAATCTATGATTATTGACGTTTTCAAACTCTTTGACTTTTGGCCTTTTCAAAATCTTTGATTACTGATCTTTCAAAATTATAAATTCTTTGATAGTTGACCTTTTCGAGATCTTTGATTTTTGGCCATTTTGATCTTTCCTCTCTAATTCAAACGGCCTGTCTTTGATATTGACACGAATGAGGACAGGTTGGACATCTTAGTCCGCATCTTCTATAGAACCATCACCAGGCAAATACACCTGAATCACAAAAAAGACTAACTCATTCACTTCCGTATGTGATCTATGTTTTATCAAGAATGCCATTCATTGTACAAGATTGCCATTCATTGTACAAGATTGCCATTCATTGTACAAGATTGCCATTAATTGTACAAGATTGCCATTCATTGTACAAGATTGCCATTCATTGTACAAGATTGCCATTCATTGTACAAGATTGCCATTCAGAAGATATACAGCTGCGTATGTCGCAAGTGAACAAGAACGCCTTTGGCTTATTGAGAATCCAGTGCTTCTCTAACGATGTGTAAACCTTTTAATATATTGGTTAATTTGTTTTTAAACATACCCATGTTGCTAGTATTTACTCCATCAACATATAATTAATATACATACACATATTTATTGCAATTCTACGATTTGTATGTATTTTAATATGTTGTGAAGCGCCGCTAACAATACTCGATGTGGCGCTATACCAAATAACATATATTATTATTATTGTTTTATTATTTAATTGGTTCCAATCATGTATTATATTCCGTTGTGAGAATTACTACTTTCTGATATATAATATACACTGTTCTTTCGCTGATATTACTTTTGTACTTAAGTTCGTCTCTCGTTCTTAATTGGGAATATTATTTAATTCTGGCATCACTATCTCTATTGTCAAAATCTAATCATTTATATTTGCTCCCAGCTAAATCTCTTAACTTTTGGGTTGTTAACCAAACTCGCTTAAGTGTTTCTTACAGCTGAGGCTTCCCAGTTCCACAATCATTTTAGTTGCTTTCCTCCGTATTCCATTAGAGGCGGCACACGGCCATCCTATTACCACGTGCAATTACGACACCGCAACAAAGCGTAGGGGAGTGTTATATTAATTGTCGTATTACAAATTACTGCACCAATTTAGTCGGACGCGTTGTCGCTGTTTCTGGGATGTTTTCACAACGGGATGTCTGTGGTACAGCTGGGTGAACGCAGACGCAGAGACCGCGATATGTAGGCCAGATACGGAGTGGAATACTAACATAAGAAGTATTTAGGTATGGAAAGTCATCGCCCTTTTAATAAAGCAATTTACATGCATTATAAATTGACGTGTTTTTCCCGTAACGTAAAGTGATTCACAATTTGTCTGTTTTTTCTTACTATGCATAATATCCTTTGCACAAATCCCACATTGCAAAGAAAGTTAGACGCCACCAGTATACAAATATGTTCCTTCGCCCGCCATGTGTGTCTGGATGTTGTTGATAGTTGATGGGTGGCTATTTAAATGCAAACACTAAAACCACCAATTACGATACATTGTGTATTGTTGGCTGGTTGGACTAATCGTAACGTTAAAACGAACGTTCTCATGTGAAGCGTTTTTGTTGTTAGATGGCAGGCAAATTTCCATTCATTTCCAAACAAGATAATACATTATATGAGATTTTGTTTTAAAGAGGGTCGATTGTTTATCGTGCTACAGGTGTGTTCGACAGCAGCGTTATTAACGATGTAGCCGGACTGGACCGCGGGATTTTGGTAAAAGTATATTTTCACGTACCCGATGACGTAAACAGTAGTTTCGTCGCATTATTTTGAACGCAGTGACCGCGTCATCACCGAACAAGTACAATAATTATGAAATCATAACTGCACTCCTCTATTGGACAGAGCTGAGCGTCCGTGTTTCTTCGACGATGTAAATGTCTTCTGCTCCGTTGGACTTTGTCAAAAGTCCGGCGAAGGTTGTTTCGTTACAAACATTTTTATGTCAGATGTGAAAGAACGATTTTACAAAGCATCATTTATTCAGCCTGGTTAGGGTATGCCTCATGTGGTTTTTATTCGAAAGTAACTACGTGCATGTAGCCTCTTTGATGAAGTATTGAGAATCGCAACACGCTGATGTTTGATGTTTATGGCACATTTACAAGAAAAAACGACGACTAGCAATAACCTCAGGTATTTACATCTAATTAGCTCTTTGGCTGCTGAGGTCGTTCGGTGCATATTGCACAAGGTACAGAACACCAGGCGGTTCAGCGGGTTTTGTTTCCCTATGTCTTGATGTTGCACTGAACTGAACGAAGTACACAACGGTGTACATTTGAAGGGTTTGTTCGTTTATCAATAATTACCAGAACACGATCTCTTCGTCGTAAAACAGCGAAGCGTGCATTTCCGAAAATGTTTTAAGAGTTCAAATATCACGATGGTAACAGGTAATGTTTGAATGTTATGTTGCGGCAATCAGCATGTTACGAACACTAATACATTTAATGACGTAATGTCCCGAAAAAAAGACGACACTCGAACTGAATGACGCACACCCAAGAACGCACGCACGCAGGCACGTACGCACGTACGCACACACAATGGCAGAACATTTCGAATATTGTCTTTACTTTGGATACCCAAACAATTGTTCATTTATTTTCATTGGGTGTCCAATATAAAACTGGTAATACTAACTGGAGAATACCAGTTCCTGGTTTATATAATTCATGGCGGGAAATAGATCAAAATAACAAAGATTACATCACGAAATATAAACTGTTTATTAAACTTACTTTGAGAAAGAAAAGTTAAGAGGACTGATAAGTTAAGAGGACTCCACCTCCTATCGATTTAGAATAGTGAGTAGATCGATTCGTTCATAAATGTTGTTGACAATCTTTTTGAAAAGTTTGCTTTTGTTCACAGTTTACATTAGTAAGTCTGAAAACTTTGTAAAGTGGTTATACCAAGTATTGCACATCAACACTGTACAGGTATAGACTTGACTATGCAATAAATTATTTACTCCCGTTGACTGTATTTGTATTGGTTATAAAGACACGACGAGGTTAAAGTAAAGTACGTCCCGGTTGTGGTTTCTTCCTTTCTGCCCGGCTCACTTTGAATTATGAGCCAGAAAAAAATCAACAGCTGTAAACATACTGTCGACGGGTTTATAGATGCCAATCACTGCTTTTACCGAGCAATCCGCGCGGTCATGGCCATATTTATTATCCGTGCCCCTCACAGTGGTAAAGACGAGTTTTTTTTGCGAACGTTGTACAAAGAACTGCAGCCGAAGTTTAGTCCACACTGGTTCACAAAAAACTAGTAACCTGCTGCAATGAGAGAGAGAGAGAGAGAGAGAGAGAGGGGGGGAGGGAGGGAGGGAGAGAGAGAGAGAGAGAGAGAGAGAGGGGGGGGGGAGGGAGAGAGGGAGGGAGGGAGGGAGGGAGGGAGGGAGGGAGGGAGGGAGGGAGGGAGGGAGGGAGGGAGGGAGGGAGGGAGGGAGGGAGGGAGGGAGGGAGGGAGGGAGGGAGGGAGGGAGGGAGAGAGAGAGAGAGAGAGAGAGAGAGAGAGAGAGAGAGAGAGAGAGAGAGAGAGAGAGAGAGAGAGAGAGAGAGAGAGAGAGAGAGAGAGAGAGAGAGAGAGAGAGAGAGAGAGAGAGAGAGAGAGAGAGAGAGAGAGAGAGAGAGAGAGAGAGAGAGAGAGAGAGAGAGAGAGAGAGAGAAAGAGAGAGTGTTTTCAGGAGCTCCTATCTCGACTCCCTTCCCAATACCGATCGCTAAAATATATTATCGCGCGATATAGATATATTAATTAACTCGTAATTAAACCGCGAGGTAGACATTATTATCATAGTATAGTAATGCTACATGTTACCTTACTGATTTGAGCCATATTTCGTTTATATGTATATGCAGCAAGCACACACGCACATGCGCACACGCCCACACGATTAATAGCCACGCGCACACATTCACACGTACGTACAGACCAACGCAGGTATGCATGCACGCACATATACACACACCAACACAGCATGATAAATTAACTTACGAAAACGTGTTACAAGAATGCGCCGTGTCTGTGCGACATTTCAATAAGACTGTCCTGGAATAAAAACGGTACGAAACATGCAAAGCTCCTACACTCAATACAAAGTGACCAAATAAGCATACTCAGTGAATTATTACGATGATTTATTGGGCGACCGCGCACACTGTTCAACACCGGTAACCTTCCACCGCCGGTAAGTGGCGTGTTATTCTTGTTTTTAACTTGGCAGCAGAATGGCAGAATAACAACAGCTTAACCTATTTTCGTATGCTTTGTTTTCCGGTTACAAACGCGATTACTTCATGTTGTAGTGCTAGTTCTAGAGGCTCTATCACTGTTCTCATGCAATGGCTCTTCTTTGCTTCGTATCGGCGTAATTTTCGATAATTTTGAAGCCAGTGTATCTACAATTTTGCAGACGTTTTGCTCGTCGTGACCTAAAATGTGTTTTCGTGTACGTCAGCAGTTCTTGACCAAAATTGGGTCGCCATGCTATTTTGAGTGGGTCCCCAAGAGTCTTAAGTAGTTGTCCGAACTTTCCGTTATTTTCCTGCTTGTCCGTACCAGATGCACGGGATACGAATACTGTTTGCAAAGTGTTGCATAATCTTTGCGTAAATGTATCTGGAGTGAACACGTCATATTCTGTTTGATGCCGTAAATATGTGTTATGCGCACATTAATGAACAGCACAGATCTGGTGATGCCTCAATCACAATCACAATACTTTATTGTCCCATTGTGAGGGAAATTAATTTGTAGTGTAGAGCAGCATATTAAAACAAATAAAACAAATGTACATGCAATATAAAAATGTAAAAATAAAAAATAGTAATAAAAGTTATATAAGGTTAAATAAATAAACAAATACGTTAAAATGAGTTAAATATGTTAAATAAGTTACAAAAGTTAAATCATCTCAGGCTCACTCAGTGTCAGACTGGCAGGGAAGACTGGCAGAGATGGAGGTGAACGAAGGTTCAGTAAGCAAATTTGATGAATGTTCTAATTTATTATTTATTTATGTTATGCCTGTTATATTTTATTTAATCGTTGTATGTGTTATTAGTTATCACAAGTTAGCTGTTTGAGGCATGATTCGCTATACAAGTCCTGCAACAGAAATGTGGATCGCAGCCCAATAAGGTTAAGAACTGTTGATCTATGTGGCCTACTGGGTGGGCGTTCACCCGGAGGACAGGGAGTGACTGCGGTGATCTTGACTACCGCGGCACTGTTTAGTAGGCCTTCACGCAGTGTTCTTTCGAGACAGTTAGGGTGTCGACGACTGCGTGTTCCATTTGACACCGCACGCACAGCTATTTAAATACGTGTAATCTGCGGTATTGTTTACCAGTAGGGATAGTCGATAAAAGGCATCATGAATGGGATTAGCCATTGTTATGTTACGCACTTGTGACTGCGCCACGCAAGACACCGGCGTAAAATTTTTCCGGCAAGTATTCGCCTCTTTCTGTATATTTCTCACTTAGTTACGTTCATACTTCATATAGATAATGGTGGGTATTTGTTTACGAATAATTGTAGAGTGGCTGAATGCTCCACAGAGAAGTCGCGATGGTTTTCTAAACAGGTCAGCCAGGAAGTAAAGTGAATAGGCATTTGAGCAGTCTTAAGGATTGAATACTGCGCTGTATATGAGCTTACCTTTTACGTTTTTCTTTTTCTTTACTTAGTTGATTACTTACTGACGTTCTCACTCAGCTACTTATTCCTGTTTGCGCCAATTGGAGCATACGGCTGTAAAATAGACATACCGAGGACATACACGAAAATACATCAACGTTTATGCCATAGTAATACTATATCTTTTTTGTTTTTGCTTCAATTCCACTACACTGTTTTTTTATTTTCTCTGAACTCGTCTAGACTGAGGACAGTTCGTGTTTCCGCTAGACTATAGACAGTTACTCCTGTCACACTGCCCCAAGTTAACAAGTAAATGTGCAGTCAATACAACATCAGTGTTGTTGATCTGACGATGTCGAGGGGAAGACTATGCCTTATGCTACATATTGAATGACCTCAAGTTATCGCAAGACAGCTAGACACATCATTCCCTAGATGCTTAGGATGGAACCACATTCATGCAGGATTATAATGTGTGAAATTTGCAATATATAGCACGCATTTGCCCAGCGTGTCTTTGGGGTGTGGACTTAGACGGGGATATTGTTCGAGTGGTATCATCCATGGGAATATTAGCGGGTGTTATCAACGGGGTACTTATATAGGTTATAAATCAGTGTTGAAGACGCCAGATACGTAATAACATATTACCATTGCCGCCTTTATAACACGGCGATGGCGAGACATGATTTATGTATGTAGGGGGCTAGAGCATAAACACCAGCGCAGATAGCACAAGACGATTTATGCTGAATGAGCAAATCATTGCAGTGTAGGAGTCAGTCTTCAGTCAGTTTTCTCATTGGTTGCCATGTTAGCGTTTTGTATGATTATTAGAAAACGTGACATACAAAAATTAGTAAACTTCTTACCTGCTGTTATCGTCATCTCATTGCCATGCTAGTCGAGTTTAGTCAAAATTAATATTTCTAGCTCTCATAAAATGCCTGTATGTATAACACCCGTCAATATTTGCGAATGAATGCAGGCGGTACCAGCTGAAAGGTAAAATAGTCCAATTGCTGCCAAATATCCTTCCGCTTAGTCAAATCAGATAAAAATACAACATCTTACTGCCAATAGCTTCTAAATGACACCTGGGAATCTGACTACTCAAATGTACTTATGTCAGAGCAGGTGAATGTTGTAAACAATCATTTCTAAAAAAAACACTTGCCTTTTTCGAAACAGGAAGTCTAACTGGGGCATGACCCTGTAACGTAATTGTCACTGACTGATAGCTACCGGAAGTGTGTTTCCGCGTGTGCATGCGTGATCGCGTGCGTGCGCGCGTGCGTGTATGTTGTATGTCTGCGCATGTGTGTGTATGTGTGTGTATGTGTGTGTGCATATACATACATACGTATGTATGTATGTATGTATATATGTATGTATGTATGTACATATGCATTTATATTTGTATATATGTATATATGTATATATATATTTATATGTATATATGTATATATATATATATATATTTATATATATATACATATATAGTATGCAAGTATGTACCTAGTTATGCGCGTACTTGATCTGTAAATTGTAGTCTAATGTCAAGAGGTGCTTACAAAGTCAGGACTTAACCGCAAACTAACGCCTGACAAGGACGTTCCGTCGACACGCGTGATGTGGCGTCCTAGATAAACATATTCCTCACGGTTGAGCTGCCTTATTAACAAAACCATGACTCACATTACGATGTCGTGAAATACGTCCTGTGTAAGATATTTCGCAACTTAAAATTCCATTCCACTGTTTCCTTCTGTGATATAAGTGACACTACAAGAATCTTCACTCAGATAATTTGATCCGATACACGATCCGTCACACCAGATGTGCCAAGGCCAGCCTCATTGACATTAGAATCATTATGCGCCAACGTTGCTCACGAACCACACCGTAACTCTACAGGGGAGCGTAATGCCTATTTCACGTGCGTGTCATTGTCCAACAATGACCTCTACGTGTTATTCAAAACATATCAGTCCAAGTTCCAAGTGTATATGTACATCGGGCACATACGTTTCTGATGGTGGCAACCACATTTAGTCGGTATCGTATCCAGTTCGTAATATAGTGCCCCACGGAAATTATTAGAAATAATTACGTAAGTACGTAGGTGGATGGATTTTGTCATGCGGATGCGGAAAATCGAATCGATCCGTGTAGCTATTCGAATCGAATCAGATAGGAAATTCCCACACGCTGCATCCTTACGCGTTTATGTACATGTGGACTCCTTCTTGAAGGGGTTGAGGCGCGCAATTGTATGTCAACTGACGTATTGTCTTGCAGTGGTACTGGTCAACAGTCTTATGGAGTCAAACCATCAATGTTGTGTCCGATTTCTTTGTAGGTACTGGATGGCGTCCGTCAGTGAACATAAGGTGTCATTTCACCGTACCTTCCACGCCTCATTGGTGTTCTCAATATTGCTAATCCTTATTTATCCTTCAAACAATGTACAGTGTACATTCTCACTTATATTATAGTAATTTTGTTTGTCTTGTATATATATATATATATATATCGTTGTTGCCAATGTTTTGAATAAAAAACGTTCGTTCTTTCGCTCATTCAGTCATGTGTGGCGCCGTAGTGAGATGTTTGTTTGTGTCACGGTGTCAGAGGAACATGGCCCACCATGGTATGTCTATGGCAGCCGTAGTTCATGTTTCAGGTGGGATATGGAATAAGTTCACACCTCGGTTTACGACCTAATTTATTCGAATATGTGGTATGTGTGTGATACTAGTGAGTTCATTCCTCTTTTAGGAACACCTTTAACTCGAATGCCTACTTTTATTTTCCTATCCTGTACTGACTTAGGATAAGTATGTTGTAAAGCCAGCAGATTGTTCGCTGCAGTGGATACCGCTGATTGATCCAGACACTCCGATGTATATGTGGATGAATGCAGATACATCATCACATATCACCCCAATGCGTCCGTCAACACGCTAACGGTTCTAGTGACTCCGTGTTGTAAAAAGCAATCACTGGACGTAGACATGTTACCGACAGATACCACGTCTGACTTCTTAATTTGTCCAAGGTCATCGTTAAAGTGATGTCCTCTGGTTTTTAATTCCACGTGACGGTGCACATCTTAACACCATAGAAAGGGCCACAGTACAGAGACTAGACTGCATAGATTCCAGAATGATTTATTCTTGTCTGCAAACAACCATGCTTGATTTATATGCACCGTTTGACACGATTGAACACCAGGTGCTCGAATAAAGTCTGCCAGACAGATTGTGTGTTTCTTCCACTAGTGGTGGCAGCCCTGACGTGATGTTCACGGGATCAAAGGCGTTGCACAGAAAAATACATACGACAAAGATGGACACAGGAGACACCTTCGTGTTATGTTCGATGCCGGACTTACAATTAATCAACAAATCAGAGCCATTTCTAAATGTTCTAGTCTGAAATATTGGTGACGTCATCCAGTGTCTCTCTACGTGTGCTGCCTAAAATATCATCCAATAGCTTTCACCCAGACTAGAGGTTGTTCACTGTTTGCTACTGCCCGACTGCTGTCAGCAGAACAGATTGCGATGATCACGAAACAAGATTACTCGTTTAACGACAGTGGTGGATATTTGTGTACGAATAGTCTTCACGCATTAATTGCAGCGTGGCTGAATGCTTCCCATAAAAGTCGAGATGGTGTTCGATTGAACAGGTCTGCCAGGGAGTAAAGTGTAAAGCGCTTTGAGCCGTCGTGAGGATAGGATACTGAGCTATAAGAACTTACCTTTTTATTAAGGCGTGCGAATGGATCAGCCAACGAACTTTGCCGTACACAACATTTAATAGGCAATTAGTGCCTGGAAGTATGCAAACCAAACCATATGTTTGTTGAATAATGTAAACTAGCGCGGTATGCAGGAACTTCTATGTTACTAAGACGCAAATGGTAGTCAACAGCCCCAATACATTTATCAACAAGCTAAGCACTGCATGAAGTGATAAAACTTGCTGACCGTAGATTCCCATGATAGTGACAGATAATTAGTTAGCCGCGTATCTCACGGTGGTCGCGTAATTTATGAATCGTGGACGACGCAGGTGCGTTGTACACGCTGCAAGACGTATTGCTAGAGAAAACGTCTTTGGCTGAGTCAGTGTTGATCTGAGGGGCGCTGTGTTTGACAAACTCATCGATCTTCGCGATCTAGGTACTGTTGCTGGGTACAACGCCACCATTTCGTTTAAAAGCTCTGTATGGGCATTTTTTCTGATCTATATAAATATTTGTTACACCAAAACTAATTAGTTTATTCACCACGGTTTTGTTCCTAGGTGTACGTGATTGTTTCTAAAGATAGTTGAACTAAATATACCATATAGTTTTTCATTGTTATTATCTTGATCAATATATATAGCAGGAGCCTGTATTAGCCTGGAGACTAGGTCCCACCGTCAGACATCACGGTAAATACAAAATACCGTGTCTACTTACCGTATGACACACTCATTGTCAACAGACGCCCCAGGTGCATTTAACGGTTGATGTGCATTCATGTTCCGGGTTAATTCAGATAGATAATGCAAGTTTGCTGACACTGAGAGGAGCGAGCGGGAATGGCGTAAAGTAACAGTTACGTCACTTCCGGAAGTGCGGAAGTGACGTAACACGTGTCTTTAACATTATGTTATTAGTGCAATGTTCAGAATTCAATTAGGACATTGAACTCATAACTGTCTCCTTATTTTTATGTGCAGCAAGCTTACTTGTACTTGTCAGTATAATGTTTGTAAGACTCTTCAATGTTTCCTTCAATTAATGACGATTATATTAGGTCATTGAACTCATAACTGTCTCATTATTATGTGTAGTACGTGTGTTTGTCATCTTAATGTTTCTAATACTCGTCGATATTTCCTTCATTTGATAACGATTTTATTATGTCATTGAACTCGTAATTGTCTCATTAGAGACCACTAGCTAACTCAATAAGCGCCGCGACAGTACGCCAAATCTGAACGCGACCTCAAATTTGAGGTTTACCGCAGATCGCGTGTCGACGTCTAATAAAACACTATTAGATAAGCGCGCATGGAGCGGTTTTACGATCGGCTCCAGCAGGTAATTGTGTTCTCAAACGTAATGATTTTCTGTGTGTTACTAACAGTAAAATGCATGTACGAAATATATAAATATATGTATAAATGTGCTGAAGGTACAATTTAACCTTCATCGCAATCGATAATTGCAGGAAGGTAGAATTTAGGACGCAAGATCGACAAACGCGAACATCAATGCAATCATCCCGGCTCGTACGATTAGACAAAGCAAACAAAACATTGTGTTTCGAGTCCTGTTATGCAATAACATAGCCTAATCATGATGTTTGTATACCACAGCGTGGGGTACTGTGATGGGCAATATCTTCTTTAATTGGTCTAAGATATTGGGGGTTGCAGGTGTATGTAACGTTTTTTTACATGGGATGGGAGGGGTGTCGGGGTAAGTGTTACGTTACCATTTGTAAAATGGTTATAAACATAGTTTGTTTTTAATTAAACATGAAAGGCGGGAACAGATTGCAAAAAACCGCCACAGTTGACAGTGATTGACAGCTGGTCAGCGCACTTTGCTCAATAATAATTTTTTTCAGTAAAAGTTTTTTCAATCAACTGTCTGCATGTAGTCCAGTCGGCAACGTAAATAGGCCATAAATCTACATTTTATATAAATCGCCAGATACAATGCTTAGGTTTCTGTTTAAAGACACGTATTTTCGTAGTTGCACAAACACGTGATATGCCAGCATTGCAACATAGCCAAAGTAGACAGAATGCAACCAACGACTCAACTACGTTTACAAAATAAATAAATAAGTTTAGGTTAATATACATAGTAGGCCCATACAACTATATGTGTGGGTTTAATAAACATTAGGTAGACATGTGTTACAATATGGTATATAGGTGCGCTTAACCGTGCATAAGCCTAAGCTAAGCATGTGGTGTCCATTAAACTAATGTGTATTGCACTGTTATTGCGCCTCACTGCGTCACTGCAGATGAAAACAAGCAAGTCGTAGGTCTTTTTAAAAGTCGTCAAACATGCATACATGTAATTTATAACTCAACTTTCTTTACAAGCATGTTTTCCTAAAATGTGTAGCTATTACTCTGTATAGTTACATTTGAATTACCATAACTATTTATGTAAGACATAAGTCGGCGTTTGTACTTACGCGAGATATCCTATTTGGCGTTCATACACAAAGTCAAACTACAGATCCCGTGTAATCCTCTGGTTGGATCGCAAAAACTGTGAAATGGAACTGTATTAACTTTGCGGTTGTCGTATGTTTTTGGCGTCAGGTTTGTGCTTATTGCATTAGTTAATGGTGTATATTATTACTACGTGCAGGACTTGTCTTTGCTATCCTAATGTCTATAAGACTTTGTCTTTTGTATCATGTTGTGTCCAAGGTAGACGTTTCTTTTCCAGACGAAACACAATGCGTTCTGATTCCGGTAGTTGTTTCTACAGTTGTTTTCTTATTGCTCAGGTTTAACCGCGGCATGAAATTGTAGTCCACAATATTCAAGATCATTGCCTTAAGAAGAACATTTTCTTTCGGTACACATTGAATTGTTAGTAATAACATCGGTAAAACACATTATCAGCAACACAATTTGTAAAAACACTCGTCACAATATATTTAATAAACGAGCTGTTTATGATAAAGGTTTACTTAAAATATACTATTTAAGACTGAAATACCAGAAGAAATAATATATTTCTAAAACAATTCTTACTAAACCCCCTACTATTCAACTTTTTTGATGGAAGTTTCCAAAAACCTGAGTTGAGACGATTACTAGAGTCATTGAATATCCGAGTGACACCTCTTCTAGACGCCACATGCAGTATATAAGCTGGATAGCTGGACATTGAATAGGTTGGACAGCTGGACATTATATACGATGGACAGCTGTCTCTGACCATGGTTAATCAATGAATCGGCTACATTTCAATACGGGCCAGTCTTGTTTTATTTTTCCTAGTATCATTCAGTATGAAGTTATTACATTAACGCTAATAATCCCTATGTAAACACGTTCTAGGACGGTTGCATCCATCCATTCGTATTGTTCATTGAGGTAGATATATCCTGGAATGTATTTGAAAATGTTGACTGCCGTATGTACCGTCGCATAAAACACATTGCTATTTTAACGGTGTGTTCGTCACAGTGTACGGGCATTGGTTGCACGTGTGATTACTATTAAATGCACGTCTAGTCGATTTATCGTAACGTGCATCTAAACTATAATCGCGACTGCCCAAAAGTGCTTAGTGGTACACGGTATGTTACATACGTCAGCCGTTATCTGTTTATGAATATCAAAAGTACCGTTTAACCAACATCTGTCGACAGTTTCTATTTTGTAACGACAATATATCAGAGTCAAGCGCTAGAGGTCAGACGATTGCATACGACTGATATTCATAAAGTCTACTCTCGCCACTGCAAACAATGCAGATACGATTTTCACGATAGACTAGCTGAACTGCTGAAAACATTTGAGCGGTCACAGTTTCAGAACAAATAGAGCAAATAAGTATAAAGTGATTTTACAAATTACCTTTGTAATGGTACACACGCAGCGAGGCGCCTGGCAGAATGTGCTTCTGTAATTCCCGATATATATATATTTTTTAAATATTTTTAATAATCTCATTGATACGTACAATACGTTGGTGCCATTGAACTGTCGTAAGAACGCGCCTACATATCGTGTTATGCTAGCGATTTGTCCGTTTTTGTGACCTTCCAGACCCGGCTTGAGTGTGTGTGTGTGTTTGTGTGTGTGTGTGTGTGTGTGTGCGTGCGTGTGCGTGCGTCCGTGCGTGCGCCCGTGCGTGTGCGTATATGTGACTACGTGCATGTGCGTTACCCTCTGACTGAGTGCATATGTTGTACTACGGTAGAAAAGTTTGAAATAATAGCTTTTGATTTGATTGAGTTGACAGCGGTATGTGACACTTCATGATATGTCACACTTATCACTGCAGCAACTGAAGCATGTAAATATGTGCGCTCGTAATAACTCCAGATAGACGTATTTATCTGGACTGTCGCATTGTGAAATTGAGTTCACCGTGAACGTTACTAAATGAAGCAGCTCACTCGTGAGGAATTAATTGATTTAGTACGGCATAACACTCAACAGGGTGCAATTGTTATACGCTAGTTTGCGGTTGTGTCCTAACCTTGCGAGCCCCTAATAAACATAGCTTACAACTAAGAAAGCTGGACGCGGTAAACATTATGTTAGGACGTTGGACTCGAAACCGAGAATACCCTGGTGCTAATTAACTTGTCTCCGTTTCGATGCTTGGACAATTTCGATCACGTTACGTTGTACATGCGTGTGTGCGGGCGGGCGGATGTACGTGCGTGAGTGCGCGAGAGCGTATACATGTGCGTAGTAAAGGTAAGTTTTTAGTTAGCGCGGAATTCAGTCCTCATGACTGTTCAGTATGCTTTACACTTTACTCCCTGGCAGATCAGTTCGATTTAAACCATTTCGGCTTCTCTGGGAAGCATTCTACCACGCTGCAATTAATGCGCGAAGATTATACGTACACATATATTCTCCACTATCTATAGCTAGATTCTCATTCGTACAGCTAAGCGAAGTAAAATATCGAGGAATAACGAACTTGCCCAATGTTCGAAACGGTCACACGTTAATACGAAATCGGAATCTCCCGATGGAGATTCACATGCTCATTTCAAGATTCGTACGTGTTCGGGTTATTGTGTGTAAATGATAAATATGTTGTTGTAATCGCAGCAAGGTTATAGTCTTTCAAATTGAGTCGGCCTAGCATTGTTCTTAGAGTGAATGTGTCAAATGTGTAAAGCGTTTTGTGAGAGCTAAACGACTAAGCAGCGCACAAGGTAAGCGCTTTAGTTTTAACTTTCCGATGTTTCCATTTCTGTGGACAATTGTAAACAAATCTTGCATGGACCAGTCCGAATTTCACTGCTATTTTGTTGTTATATTAGCATAGCTAGAAAATGCATTTCCACGGCTCCTCTGGTGCACATTTGGGTAGTGTAATGCCTAATCTTTCATGACAGCATACAATTCGTATCCTCAGTAATGCCACTGCTAGCTGCCTGTATACCTGTTAAACTGCTTGTCAAGCTCCGTGACAACGTCATGACAAATGGTCGTACGCTCGTTTATCGCATGGGTGTGTGCTTTCAAACGTACTACATAATGAGACAATCTTGTTGTGTACAAACCCACCCTGATCTAGCGCTAGGAAGAACCCGGCGTGCTTTCTACATCATTTGCATATCTGTTATGATTGGCTCTTCCGCAAATGTCTTTTCTAAGGCCACGCCCACCGAGTCATGGGCCGTTCGATGTGATTGGCTGGCTTTCGATAGTGGAATTTGATTGGTCGGCCAGCTTCGCGTAGTTTCAGTGGCGGCGTTTAGATATTATAAGGGTCTGCAAAAAGTGGTTAGTTTAGTCAGACGCCCAGCGCTGAATTAGTGGAACATTCTAGTGTCTAACGGTAAGTTTTTGGTATTTTTTGTAGCGGTGCTCACTTGATCGCCATTGACGTTTATATATGCACATACTCCTATTCACGTATGCACTGGTACGCATGCACGCATGCTCGCAATTTCGCACACTCGCACACTCGCACACTCGCACACTCGCACACTCGCACCCTCGCACACTCGCACACTCGCACACTCGCACACTCGCACACTCGCACACTCGCACACTCGCACACTCGCACACTCGCACACTCGCACACTCGCACACTCGCACACTCGCACACTTACAGGCATACGCTCACGCACGCACACACACGCGCGCACACACACGCACTCACGTGTACCTGCAAAGCACATGCCCAAGCACACACATGCATGCACACGCACGCACGCACGCACGAACACGCACGCATACATCCACACACACACACACACACACACACACACACACACACACACACACACACACACACACACACACACACACACACACACACACACACACACACACACACACACACACACAGAGTATGTGGATGGGTCAACAACCTTTGACAAAAGAACATTAAGAAATTATCGAATACAATAATTTCACTTATTGAATGGTTAAGAAAATGTTGAAAGAAGTATTTCTTGTAACTTTAGAAATAGAACAGCAAGAGAGGACTAACGTCTGTGAAGGAACATAAATAAAGAGGTATTATTCATCATACGCGGCCGTTAATGAATGGAAGAAATTACTTACATACTGTGAAATGCTAGCCGATTGAACATGTTTATGAACTGGACAAACATCTCAAATGGGACACATAAAAATAACATTTGTTGGACTGTCGATAAGCCAAATGTTTCTTGTCCATGTGCCGTATGCGTTAAATAATTAAGTATTACTTGGTTATGTACGTCAAAGCATCACTCATGCAGACACGCACACGCACACGCACGCACGCACGCACGCACGCACGCACATACGCACGAAGTTTCTGAAGTAGCTGCTCTAATTGTCCACAGTACCTCATGGCGTTACCGACCTGTCGCCGACAATCGCCGGCATTGACGCGGTGGCTGGCTATCCTGGCGGCTGTCCTATATGTCACCCTGTCACCTGTCACAAGCTTCAGGACAAAGCCTTGGAGGATCGAGAAGGTGACCTATACGAAGGTCAAGGCGACGAACTGGGCTCAGTCGTGTATCGAGTCACAGACCTACCCGTGCAAGTAAGCATCACTGTAGACGTATGTTTGTCTTGTTAAGTATTAAATGTGTTCTGTGTTTTTGTATGGAGGAACATGTATTTATTGTTGTCCCAATCTCGTGCAGCCTGATTTTTTCCAAGTTGATCACGTTCTTAACGAATTATGGAATAACAACAACATCATTACATCAACAAATATCAAATAATTTAAGAGCCCATTGGTTTCCATACTAACATAGGGAAGTGAAGGCCGAACCTTGAACGCAGAATCTGAGAAGAATGATCAAGCTTTCGAGATAAAATGTCTACGAAGAATCATGGTAATGTCAAACAAAGAACACGAGGCCAACAAATGTGTAAGAAACACCACCAAAAACTTGGCGGTACCTCCAAAACCCTTCCTTAAACGGAAGCTGCTATGATACGGATACACCCGTAGCCACAATATCGTTGCCAAAATATCCCCTGTGAAAGGGGTATAAAAAGGGAAGGCTAAGGAAGATGTCGCTAAATAACATCACAGAGTGGACCGAGTTACCGCTCAAAGTTCTCCTGCAGGCAGAGATACGGACCGGTGGCGGCAGATAGTCGACAAATCATCCAGACGCGCAACCCAACGATCGTCTCGGTGAAGGGCTGAGGTTAGGGAAGGTCCAGCTCACTGGTGTCGTACCTACATCGGACGTGCCAAGTATACAACTTAGATGGAAAAAGATTGAGACGCTCCTTCGAGAAATAACTTAGAGGAAGTACACAGCAGGAGTAGGAGGGAGTAGGAGGGAGTAGGAGGGAGTAGGAGGGAGTAGGAGGGAGTAGGAGGGAGTAGGAGGGAGTAGGAGGGAGTAGGAGGGAGTAGGAGGGAGTAGGAGGGAGTAGGAGGGAGTAGGAGGGAGTAGGAGGGAGTGGGAGGGAATAGGAGGGAGTAGGAGGGAGTAGGAGGGAGTAGGAGGGAGTAGGAGGGAGTAGGAGGGAGTAGGAGGGAGTAGGAGGGAGTAGGAGGGAGTAGGAGGGAGTAGGAGGGTATGGGAGGGAGTAGGAGGGAGTAGGAGGGAGGAGGAGGGAGTAGGAGGAGTAGGAGGGTGAAGGACTAAGTAGGATGGAGTAGGAGGGAGTAGGAGGGAGTAGGAGGGAGTAGGAGGGAGTAGGAGGGAGTAGGAGGGAGTAGGGGGGAGTAGGAGGGAGTAGGAGGGAGTAGGAGGGAGTATGAGGAATAGGAGGGAGTAGGAGGGAGGTTACTCGTCACATAACGGACACCTTTTAGTGAGAAGAAATGGAATTGATTATAATTGGACATTATGATGATGTTGTTGTTGTTGATGATGATGATGATGTTGTTGATGATGATGATGATGTTGTTGATGATGATGATGATGATGTTGTTGATGATGATGATGTTGTTGTTGTTGATGATGATGATGATGATGTTGTTGATGATGATGATGATGTTGTTGATGATGATGATGATGATGTTGTTGATGATGATGATGATGATGATGATGATGATGATGTTGTTGATGATGATGATGATGTTGTTGATGATGATGAAGGCATACAATTCGTATCTTCAAATTAAAATAATTATATTGACTAGACTGTGTATGTGTGTGTGTGTGTGTGTGTTTGCGCGCGCGTGTGTGCTTGTGCGTATGTGCGTGTGCGTGTGCGTGTGCGTGCGCGTGTGCGTGCGTGTGTGTGCGTGCGTGCGTGCGTGCGTGCGTGCGTGCGTGCATGCGTGCGTGCGTGTGTGTTATGTTTGTGTTATCGTTGTGTTTGCCTTTTTCAGCAACATAGTTTCATTTACCATTCCAAAAATACCTTAGGTAACCAAGACAATATAAAACATAATATTCGATTACCACAGTAAAGATACCCAGCACTGTAAAATAACACCCGACACAATAGCACAGGTGGGCACAGTAATGCAGTACATCAACCAACTAAATAGATACATTAACAATGATCGCAATGAAAGAATAAAACAGAACATGCTATCGCGTATCACAGTAAACTTTGTCTTTTGCATGGTAATTAAATACATATAAACCAGTGTAGCGACACCGCGATTACATGGTAGGTTATTGAGCTTTGGTAGTGTCGTTCTGTTTAATATTCTTGTTGGGCGGCAGGTCCCGTAAGATATGACAGCGGGATTGCGATAAAACATTTGCATTCCCTACTGGATGTGGTAATACAAATGTACGTGCGACGGTTTTTCACACAGGCAAAATGTGCGGCTTTATCAAAGCGTACAGGATCGATATTCGTACGTCATTTCACGTGGGACCCACGTCATACGTTCAACGCCGGTAGACAAACAAACAGAGATGATCACTGCTAAGTACTCATCATAATATATTGAGTACATATTTTGAGTAGAGTGCAGACGACATAATATTTTCAGTACATATTTTGAGTAGAGTACATACGACAAGCACACAGATAACTATGTGTGATGTGGCAAGGGTATAAACACCACGTGGAAAGACAGACATCACCTTTCAAGAAAGCTAAACTCTACAGAGCAACCCTATATTTACAAACATGGGAACACAACGGCAGAAACAAAGCTACGAGTGTGACACTCGTATATCTGCCTACACTCCCAGATTATTCCGGAGTCTCCCGCTTTGTTGTGAATCTCCCGGACTTCCGGAAATGAATAAAATCTACCGAATTATCGGTAAAGATGAAAACCGTCGGGTTGTCAAGAAAATCTACCAGATTTTCGCTTCAGGCCCACAACAGCATCCGGTCTTCCGATGTCCAGTCCGATATAACTGAACTGTTGAGACTCACACAAACAAATAGCTTCAACAGCACCCCCCAGTCCTCCGACATCCAAAGAAGATGATATTCACAATAAATCTCAAATCTACTGATTTTTTAATTAAGAAGTTGGCAGGTATATAATCGTCTTTCTGTGTCGTGTTTAGATTGCCGAGCGGCACGTTTCCGTGGGGTCATACAGACTATGACAAATTCATCAACGAAGACGTCTATTCGCTGCAGGACGTACCGAATGGAGACCAACTGAGAGAACTCGTCAAGATCTTCAAGAAAGTGAAACTCAGTGTAAGTGGTTAACGCTAGATTGTAGTACAGTCGAATCTTGCGATCACCTCTACAATACAGCCACCTCACAATTAAGCTCACAATGGACACTCCCAAATAGTTCCATAATAGAGTATAGGAACTTAGTCCCACTAATACGATCACCTCGCTATTCAGGTCACCTTTTTCCAGTACCAAGGGTGACTGTAATAGTGAGGTTTCCTCTGTAGTTCTTTTAAAGAGCATATGTACAGATCTTCTATTATTGATTGTTATGGAAATAGTATGTATCCACTGAGTATCCACTGAGTATCACATCAGTAAGAAACCAAAAAGCGTAAAATAGCGTTGCCTGTGTTTCCTAAAAATTGTCTTCCAATGCAAAAATAGACAAGTATTTTAAATTACCCACACACACGCACACGCACACGCACACGAACGCGCACACACACACACCCCACGCACACACCCCCACCCCCCCACACACAAACACACACACACACACACACACACACACACACACACACACACACACACACACACACACACACTCACACACATTCACACACACATTTTTGTTTTTAATAATCCTAATACGTACATTCAATGGTTTAATATTGTAATGTTCATCTGATTGGCCATAAATGCCAGGATTACGATGCAGAGAACCGCTGACAAATTATTATTATCACATATTACATTACAACATTATATATTACATTACAACATTATATATTAAGGTGCAGGCCTGTATAATAATGTAACCATAAATAAACTGTCACGTGGACACACCACGTTCATCTTTGGCTCAGTTACTGTTTCTGTTTCCAACAGTGCATCATTGGTCATTGCATGGGACTCGGACACCGGGTGTTGTTGACACGGACGATTCCCGGGGTTCTGTATCCCTTCCCCCCTGCCGGATCACCGGTCGAAGACCCCGTCATGAAGGTACGGGATCACTCTCCCATTGAACACAACGACACACGGGGATTACTGGGAATGTTTCAGTTGGATTGTGCATGCATTTACGATGCCATTCACAAAGCCACACATGCATAACATTTTGGTATAAACCACAAGAAATTATGTTAATATAATTATAGAACAATAGAAATGCAATTACACTAAAATTGCGTTTTTTTGTAAATTCATCAAAACGACTCGTGAACATAACACACTCAATAAAACGTGTAAATTATGGTTGCATTACTAACATTAATTAAAATTAAAATTATTAATTACATTAAAACGAAATAAATTATTATATATATTAAAATGATCTGTTAAGACATATACAATAAAAACAAGTGTTCAGACATTGTAATAAACACCATGGTATTAATGAAATTTTGTAGCGATTTGTGTTCGCCGCTGGAACAGATGAATCGTCAAATTATCTAGGAGGACATTGGAACATTCCGAGTGTCTGATAGTGACTTCTTCAGTTTATGGTCACCACATATTGCGTCTGCAGACTAGAGCAGGCTTGACCCAAAGACCAGTGCCGAATTTAGGGCAAAGCAGACGGGGCAGTTGCTCATGGGCGCTCACAATATATTGTTATGGGGCCTCCAAAAACGCTTTTTGGGTAATGTTTTGGGGTCGAATAATTTTTAGACATAACACGAGTGCTTCAGTATGATGCAAATTTGGGTTCTGAATGGGCTAAGGTCGTATTTTGTTGTGAAGTCCCTATTGTAGAAGGTAGGGTGGAATGAGAACTATAAATATGATATGATACCCGACCAATCACCGTCCAGGGTTTCCAACAGTCCTAAATTAGTCGTCGTATTTTGTTGTGAAGTCCCTATTATAGAAGGTAGGGTGGAATGAGAATTATAAATATCAATCAATCAATCAATCAATCAATCTTTATTTCAGACAAAAAAGCATACATGTAATATGCACTATGTCCATAGTAAAAAAGTAAAAATAAAAAGTATATTATAGTGTATGTATTGCACTAATCCACTTCCTGCGCAATACAGAGGTCGTATAAACATCACTGTGTATAATACTCTCAACAATGTTGTTCGTCGATGCAGATATTCTGCTCATAAGACTGTACATGCATTTTCTAAATCTAGTATTGCAACAGTCCGTGTCAGAACTAACAAACATTAGGCTAGCACTACACCTCATAGATAGGCTGTGCATAATTCTAAATGCATTGTTATAGGAAATATGATATGATACCCGACCAATCACTGTCCAGGGTTTCCAGCAGTCCTAAATTAGTCGTCGTATTTTGTTGTGAAGTCCCTATTGTAGAAGGTAGGGTGGAATGAGAATTATAAATATGATATGATACCCGACCAATCACAGTCCAGGGTTTCCAACAGTCCTAAATTAGTCGTCGTATTTTGTTGTGAAGTCCCTATTGTAGAAGGTAGGGTGGAATGAGAATTATAAATATGATATGATACCCGACCAATCACTGTCCAGGGTTTCCAACAGTCCTAAATTAGTCGTCGTATTTTGTTGTGAAGTCCCTATTGCAGAAGGTAGGGTGGAATGAGAACTATAAATATTATATGATACCCGACCAATCACTGTCCAGGGTTTCCAGCAGTCCTAAATTAGTCGTCGTAGTTTGTTGTGAAGTCCCTATTGCAGAAGGTAGGGTGGAATGAGAACTATAAATATGATATGATACCCGACCAATCACTGTCCAGGGTTTCCAACAGTCCTAAATAAGTCGTTGTATTTTGTTGTGAAGTCCCTATTGTAGAAGGTAGGGTGGAATGAGAACTATAAATATGATATGATACCCGACCAATCACTGTCCAGGGTTTCCAACAGTCCTAAATTAGTCGTCGTATTTTGTTGTGAAGTCCCTATTGTAGAAGGTAGGGTGGAATGAGAACTATAAATATGATATGATACCCGACCAATCACTGTCTAGGGTTTCCAACAGTCCTAAATTAGTCGTCGTATTTTGTTGTGAAGTCCCTATTGCAGAAGGTAGGGTGGAATGAGAACTATAAATATGATATGATACCCGACCAATCACTGTCCAGGGTTTCCAGCAGTCCTAAATTAGTCGTCGTAGTTTGTTGTGAAGTCCCTATTGCAGAAGGTAGGGTGGAATGAGAACTATAAATATGATATGATACCCGACCAATCACTGTCCAGGGTTTCCAACAGTCCTAAATTAGTCGTTGTATTTTGTTGTGAAGTCCCTATTGTAGAAGGTAGGGTGGAATGAGAACTATAAATATGATATGATACCCGACCAATCACTGTCCAGGGTTTCCAACAGTCCTAAATTAGTCGTTGTATTTTGTTGTGAAGTCCCTATTGTAGAAGGTAGGGTGGAATGAGAACTATAAATATGATATGATACCCGACCAATCACTGTCTAGGGTTTCCAACAGTCCTAAATTAGTCGTCGTATTTTGTTGTGAAGTCCCTATTGTAGAAGGTAGGGTGGAATGAGAACTATAAATATGATATGATACCCGACCAATTACTGTCCAGGGTTTCCAACAGTCCTAAATTAGTCGTTGTATTTTGTTGTGAAGTCCCTATTGTAGAAGGTAGGGTGGAATGAGAACTATAAATATGATATGATACCCGACCAATCACTGTCCAGGGTTTCCAACAGTCCTAAATTAGTCGTCGTAGTTTGTTGTGAAGTCCCTATTGCAGAAGGTAGGGTGGAATGAGAACTATAAATATGATATGATACCTGACCAATCACTGTCCAGGGTTTCCAACAGTCCTAAATTAGTCGTTGTATTTTGTTGTGAAGTCCCTATTGTAGAAGGTAGGGTGGAATGAGAACTATAAATATGATATGATACCCGACCAATCACAGTCCAGAGTTTCCAACAGTCCTAAATTAGTCGTCGTATTTTGTTGTGAAGTCCCTATTGTAGAAGGTAGGGTGGAATGAGAACTATAAATATGATATGATACCCGACCAATCACTGTCCAGGGTTTCCAACAGTCCTAAATTAGTCGTCGTATGTTGTTGTGAAGTCCTTATTGTAGAAGGTAGGGTGGAATGAGAACTATAAATATGATATGATACCCGACCAATCACTGTCCAGGGTTTCCAACAGTCCTAAATTAGTCGTCGTATTTTGTTGTGAAGTCCCGATTGTAGAAGGTAGGGTGGAATGAGAACTATAAATATGATATGATACCCGACCAATCACTGTCCAGGGTTTCCAACAGTCCTAAATTAGTCGTCGTATTTTGTTGTGAAGTCCCTATTGTAGAAGGTACGGTGGAATGATAACTATAGATATGATATGATACCCGACCAATCACTGTCCAGGGTTTCCAACAGTCCTAAATTAGTCGTCGCAAAAGACTCAACAAAGCTATACCTTTGAAACACGTCTGCGGTTTACACTGAGGCTCCACCGTTCGGATGGATGCAAAAAACTTACGCTTGTATTAGTGTGACGCAAATCGGTATTGAACAGTTTAATGTGTTATTCATATAGAACGTTCTTAACAATACGACTATTCGGAGTACTTGGCTAACTAACTGAATGTTCGAATAATGTGAAGGTCGTACAATGTTGTGAGTTTACCTTCACTCTCTCTTACGATTGGAATATATTTTACTCCGGTATACGTTGGAGACCCGGATGATTAAAGGGAGCCAGTCAGTTCCTCTACCCGGAATTAGTGGACGGAGTAATTTGTAACAGGATATGCTATGTCCGCTGTGTTGACCGTGGGGAAATGGGACGTCATTGAACATCAAAGGGTATAGCAGTTATCTCATCCCGAACTGGAAGTTTTGTTTATTATTTGAACATGCACCCGTGGTCGTACTTTCCAAGTTGCGAACGTTGTTATGGGCTTACTAAACATAATTTGGCGGGCAGAGTACCTTCAACATAGATGGTATAGTTTTAAGAACAGTATATTAATTAAGAAAGGAAAAACTAGGAACAGATTGCCTACTTTTAATGTCATCTCGTTTAGGTTTGGATGAGTAGTTTCTCGGGCGTCGAAGTGAAGGTGTTCGAGCCCCGAGCGAGATCGAGGAAGTTACGTCGTGGTCTCCTGTACTTCCATGGCGGTGGCTGGGCAGTCGGCAGTGCTGGTACGACCTACATCATTTTAATAGCTACCTCACTCACCTAGTCAGAGGCATTGCCACTGTCATTCGTTGCGACAGTCATCACCATTTAGAGTAACTAAATGCCCAATATCCGTACGGTGCAATTCAGGTACAGAAGGCGATTTCCCGGAGTGTTCGTATATAACGCTTTTTGTGACGTCAAATTGACGTTGTGTTTACAAGACAAGAAATAATCACGCAAAACACGTGTAATGTTGCGAACAATCGATTAACGTCGGTCTAACATCCGGTACGAACCCCAACACCGGTAAAAACCTTAACCAGTGGGGACGTCTTTAAAAATAAAGATGCTGCTTTTATTCCGTGATATCGAAGGTGAACACCTGAAATTGTTGTACATACAAACAATACACACACGCATACGCGAACGCACGCACGCACGCACACACACGCACATACACACACAAGCGCGCGCACACACACACACACACACACACACACACACACACACACACACACACACACACACACACACACACACACACACACACACACACACACACACGCACACACAAACGAACGCACACACACACACGCACGCATACACATATAGATGCACGCACGCACGCACGCACGCACGCATACACATATATATGCACGCACGCACGCACACGTAAACACACATTCGCTCTAATAACTGTACATTTATACTTTGATTTGGTTTCGCCGACAGATGCAATGAGCGCTGTGACGTATGAACTCGCCAAGTTGGCCGATATGGTGGTCGTGTCTGTCAAGTGAGTACAAACACTAGACATGTAACGTTGGGTGTACACAACTATTACCTTTCGACAACGCACAGCAATTTCTACGATAACAGTAACATCGGCTGCTACAACAATAAATACGAGTATTACTCCCAATAATACAGCTACTGTTTGTGTTACTATTGCAGCTACTGCTGTTGCTACAGGAACAACTTCCCATAACATTACCCGTACCTCATGCTCCTCACTACACCAGTCGGAAGCGTTGCTAGCGAGCGGTCCTTTTCAGCCCTGCGACGCCTCAAGTAGTGGAATCGATCAACAATGAGAGAAAGGCGGTTCAATAGCCTCGGAATGTAATAATTATGTCCATAGAAAATCAAACTATCTTCCCACCCCCGAATTGGCGAATCACTGCACGCGACGGCGACAGGAAGTGATCTTGTATAACAACTTCCGACGGGTGAAACTGTTGGATCGATATTCCGTATATGATGCGTAGCTGTTGATTTTAATAAATGTATTGTCATTTGATATTAATAATTTTTTTAATGAATTTTTTCATCCCCACGCAACATGCGACCGACACTGAAACAATATTTGAGGCGGAATTCTCGAGAAAATATACTAGATTTTCAACATTTTTTGGGAGAGAACTCGTTACTGTTCTGTCCCTGTCCCCACCACCACCACCACCGCCTTTTATCAGTTTAGGCTTGACTCGGCGCTATGTAAGTATTCGTAATTAGTATACTTATGTTTCAGCTACCGTCTGGCGCCTGAGCACGTGTTTCCCACGCAGATAAACGACTGCGTAAAGGCGACTAAGTATTTTATGCGATACGCTCGACGGTTTGGCGTAGATTGCAACCGCATAATCGTTGCAGGTAAATCACCCATAGTACCGGCACCAACTGAGATTTTATTTTTATAATCTACGGAAGGGACGGTTTTCAATTGCATGACATTCCAAACAATCCTGCACCTGTCCATGCGCATGAAATGCCACTAGTGGTTTAGTTAGGACGATTTTTGTAATTTACTTGCAGTGTTTACATTTTTAATTGTCATGGTTCAACAGTTTTATTATATGACGTATCATAGCCGGGTGATTGTTGTAATGGAATACGATGACTCTCTGAACGTTGACAATTATTGGGGACGATTGTTTTGTGTGATTGTTCTATACAACATGGTAGATGTTTAGTTTGCACGTCAATCCTTGTATTTGTTGCTGGGGTAGAATTACATGGAAAAATTTTACAATGTGGTAAAGTTTCACCTGGATCTGACCGTTATACGATCTTTAATACATCTAGTTTAGTGATTTACGTTTATACATGCTCGAATATAATTATTCAACAACTCTATTGTTCGTTTACTAAACTTACATTCAAAACGGAACGTTTCGTTTAGGTAGATGTTGCTTTGTCAGTGATGAATTGGTTAAACCCACATCGCAACATTATAATAATTATTATTATTTGGGATCTTGTTTGTAACGTTTAAAACAAAACACACATTTGTAAATGTGTAGTGTGTATTCACTTTTGAAAAAACTTCATCAACTTACATTATTGATTCGAATTATTATTTGAAATACATCCTCTGAACAGCCGACGTTGTTGTGAATAGAGCGCAGTCCGATGGGAAAATATGTAACATTTGTATATATGTTACAGGCGACAGCGCAGGCGCGACCCTGGCGGCTGCTGTGGCTTTACAGTTGCGCGACACCTACCGGAGAGGTCCGAAACTGAAGATGCAGGTGCTTCTGTACCCGGCGCTTCAAACCATCGACTTCAACACCCCGTCTTACCAGAAGAACGTGTGTGACCCGGCGCTAGACCAGGCTTACATGCTGTCCTTCTGGCTCTGGTGGGTGCTTATGTACATGTCATACATACTCTTATGGCTCTGGTGGGTGCTTATGTACATGTCATACATACTCTTGTGGCTCTGGTGGGTGCTTATGTACATGTCATACATACTCTTGTGGCTCTGGTGGGTGCTTATGTACATGTCTTACATACTCTTGTGGCTCTGGTGGGTGCTTATGTACATGTCATACATACTCTTGTGGCTCTGGTGGGTGCTTATGTACATGTCATACATACTCTTATGGCTCTGGTGGGTGCTTATGTACATGTCATACATACTCTTGTGGCTCTGGTGGGTGCTTATGTACATGTCATACATACTCTTGTGGCTCTGGTGGGTGCTTATGTACATGTCTTACATACTCTTGTGGCTCTGGTGGGTGTTATGTACATGTCATACATACTCTTGTGGCTCTGGTGGGTGTTATGTACATGTCATACATACTCTTGTGGCTCTGGCGGGTGCTTCTGTACATGTCATACATACTCTTATGGCTCTGGTGGGTGCTTATGTACATGTCACACATACTCTTATGGCTCTGGTGGGTGTTATGTACATGTCTTACATACTCTTATGGCTCTGGTGGGTGCTTATGTACATGTCACACATACTCTTGTGGCTCTGGTGGGTGCTTATGTACATGTCTTACATACTCTTATGGCTCTGGTGGGTGCTTATGTACATGTCACACATACTCTTGTGGCTCTGGTGGGTGTTATGTACATGTCTTACATACTCTTCTGGCTCTGGTGAGTAATTGTGTACATGTCTTACATACTTTTGTTGCTCTGGTGGGTGTTTATGTAGGCTTCTTAAGTATTCTTGTGACTCTGGTGGGTGATTGTGTAGTATTCTTAAGTATTCTTGTGGCACTGGTGGGTGATTGTATTGTATTCTTATGTATTCCTGTGGCTCTAGTCGGTGTTTATGTAGTATTCGTATGTACTCTTATGGATTTGGTGGGTGCTTGTGTAGTATTCTTATGTACTCTTATGGATTTGGTGGGTGTTTGTGTAGTATTCTTATATACCCTTATGAATCTGGTGGGTGCTTGTGTAGTATTCTTATATACTCTTATGGATCTGGTGGGTGCTTGTGTAGTATTCTTATATACTCTTATGGATCTGGTGGGTGCTTGTGTAGTATTCTTATGTACTCTTATGGATTTTGTGGGTGCTTGGGTAGTATTCTTATATACTCTTATGAATCTGGTGGATGCTTGTGTAGTATTCTTATGTACTCTTATGGATTTGGTGGGTGCTTGTGTAGTATTCTTATGTACTCTTATGGATTTGGTGGGTGTTTGTGTAGTATTCTTATATACCCTTATGAATCTGGTGGGTGCTTGTGTAGTATTCTTATATACTCTTATGGATCTGGTGGGTGTTTGTGTAGTATTCTTATATACTCTTATGGATCTGGTGGGTGCTTGTGTAGTATTCTTATGTACTCTTATGGATTTTGTGGGTGCTTGGGTAGTATTCTTATATACTCTTATGAATCTGGTGGATGCTTGTGTAGTATTCTTATGTACTCTTATGGATTTTGTGGGTGCTTGGGTAGTATTCTTATATACTCTTATGGATTTGGTGAGTGCTTGTGTAGTATTCTTATGTGCGCTTATGGATTTGGTGGGTGCTTGTGTAGTATTATTATGTAGTCTTATGGATTTGGTGGGTGCTTATGTAGTATTATTATGTAGTCTTATGGATTTGGTGGGTGCTTGTGTAGTATTATTATGTAGTCTTATGGATTTGGTGGGTGCTTGTGTAGTATTATTATGTAGTCTTATGGATTTGGTGGGTGCTTGTGTAGTATTATTATGTAGTCTTATGGATTTGGTGGGTGCTTGTGTAGTATTATTATGTAGTCTTATGGATTTGGTGGGTGCTTGTGTAGTGTTATGGCTCTTATATGTTCAACAAGGTTTGACAAGTTTAATCAAGATTGTCATCGGTAGCGAATAACGAAGACGGGAAGTGGGCAAGGAAGCCTTTGGCTTACCGAGAGTCCAACATGTTACGTGTCTACTTGTAACCCGCCCTTCTAAGATGTTTTTACATTCATCTTTAAACATATTCAAGCTGGTAACACTGACGCAGTCAGCGTATAATTTGTTCCATTAATTTATAGTTGTGTGTGAGAATGATTGCTTTCTGACACCTAACCTGCATAGTTCCTTCACTAATGTTATTTCATGTCCTCTACTCCGATCATTCTTAACTGGTTGACATGTTTGTATCAGTGCTTTCATAACAGTTTGATGTTGCTCTGCGTACGTACCTCTTAACTATCTCCTTCAGCCTCTACACACCCTCTTAACTACCTCCTTCAGCCTCTACACACCCTCTTAACTACCTCCTTCAGCCTCTACACACCCTCTTAACTACCTCCTTCAGCCTCTACACACCCCCTTAACTACCTCCTTCATCCTCTACACACCCTCTTAACTACCTCCTTCAGCTTCTACCACCAGATAACATATTGTGAATTATAATGACAAGGCCAGATAGGTAGAGGAAAACATTTATAGTGCGGACCTGTGACCTGTGACCTATCATATCATATCTGTGATGCTGTCATTTTTGTGATGTCATTTTCTATGTACCAATTGTACTACTATCTGTGAAGTGTTTTTGTGTGTAATTTTGGTATATACATGTATACATATTGTGTGTTTTCTTTGCCTGATACTGGGCTTATTTACTTTGTGCTCATCTATGTTTAGCTGTGAGGATAAAACATAATTCTCGCACGTCAGGCAATAAAGATTATTATTATTATTATTATTATTACCGACCCCTGAACAACACGGGTGTTTGTGGGCAGGTGTATCTAATTAGTTGAATACCATGAGAAGTTATGCTTCACTACTCAAGCGGAAGCAGTTTAATAACAACGTGTGTCGTCACTTCTCTTAAACTGCACAAAATTTATGGACTACTTTTTATGTGTCTGTTACGTCTATTAACTTACTTCTTTTATGCATTGCCTTTGTTAACTATGTTAGCCATGTTTACTGACACTGCATTGCACTCTCTTTATGCTCAGCAAGCAGACGACAATTATCCAATGCATTTTATTATTATTGGACAATACATTCGTATTGTATTATTATTCTTATTCAGGTACGCCTTCGGTACGAACGGCACGTCGGACTTTAACCTCCGCGACTTTTCCCGAAACTACCACACGACGGCCAGCGCGAAGGCGAAGTACGGTCGTTACGTCGACTGGCGCTTACTCCCGCCCAAGTCATACACTCCCCAACAGAAGTACCGTGCCAATCGCTACCGGTGCGGCAGCTCCAGGATCTGGGCACGGGTGGAGCGTGTCTTCACGAACCCCTACTTCGCCCCCCTGATGACGTCAACGACGAAGGGGTTGCCGCGAGCTTACATCATGGCGATGGAACACGACATCTTGCGAGACGAGAACATCATATACGCGCGCCGACTCCAGGCGGGTAGGGTGAAAGTGAAGCTGGCTATATGCAAGGGCACGCACGGACTCTTCAACAACATGGCAATGGCGTACACGCAACGCGAACTCGGACGCGTTGCCAAGTATATTGTCGACTACGTCTGATGCAAAAGACGTAAACTGGAGAAATATCGTGGACATATATATTTATGTTAATTTATGTCTTGCGTTACACGTACGACATGTGATAGTTTTCACAACAACCTAAACTCGCTTTATGCGAAGAACGTATATATATATATATATATAAATATATATATATATATATATATATATATATATATATATACATATGTGTGTGTTTGTGTGTGTGTGTGTGTGTGCGTGTGTGTGTGCGTGCGTGCGTGCGTGCGTGCGTGCGTGCGTGCGTGCGTGTGTGTGTGTGTGTGTGTGTGTGTGTGTGTGTGTGTGTGTGTGTATAAAGTCATCGCCATAAATATTTATATTTTACCATCTTAGGGTTAGGGCGTGACGTCATACATTTTTAGCAGTTTGCAAAATTGCACAACGTGCAATGTCTGGAATCATTTGGAATGTAGTCTAATCCGTTGAAATATGACTCTCCACGAAGCAAAGGAAATACACGACATACATGTGAGCCATTTCGCAGAAATCATGTAAGTTGCAACGCAGAAAAGTGATCACAAATGTTGTTATGCGCTCGTGAAAAAGGGACGGTTTACCATATATACGTGTGCTTTTATATACTGCGATTTGTCAAGGTTACTGTCTTCGACTATTAATGTAAAGTTCCTTATGTGATCGCTGGGTGGTGCATGTCTAACGAGATATCGGACTATCTTGCTGCCATCTAGTTGTGGCAATGGCGCCATCTATTTCCAGTAGAGCTATCATTTGGGAATGTTTGAATGTGGGTTAAATACGGTTAGGGTTAGTTAAGATTCAGGTGGGGGTTGTGGGGTAATGATTAGGTATTCTTAGCATTTACAGTCATGGCGTATTTGATAATCCTGCGTTAGATTGATGTAACTTATTTATCTCGTTAAACAAAATCATACCCAATTTTATTTATCGCAGATCGTCCACTGCGTCATTCTACAAAATGTGAGGTAAACACAAGGTATATCATTATATGAAAATTACACTCTAAGGCCTTTGCGAGGTTCAAGTGACGCTCAGGTTTGACACATTTTGTGGTTGGAAAAAATGCAATGGCAAGGTAAAAAAGAGATGCGAATGTTATTTAGAGCCATAGTTAATTACATCTATTTAACGCAGGATTATATACGTATTTGCGGAAATTGGTCATTTATTCTTGCAATAATTTATAATGAATATTCACAATTACAGCTGTTACAACAATCATCATGTCCAAGCCTATATAGCTCAGTAGTCAGCACGTCAGAATGCAATACAGTTTTTTAAATAAATAATTAAACTGGTGCTATGTAAATGAGTTTATTTTTGTAGATTCAGTTAACACGAATGCGACTTTCTTCCGAGAGAGCACGTCAGAATCATGTTTAATTATGAAACACAGAACAAGATTCACGTTTAATCCAGACATTAGCAAATACCATGTGGTTATTTTGTTACATTCTGTGTGCACCAGTGTGACATCATAAGGGACAATACGGGAGGTCACAGTCACTGTGGTGCAATGCTTGGTGCACGCTGTCTCACGTCTGAGGATATTTAATTGTTTTCACAAATGAAAACTGTTATATCACTCATCACAAACCCATGTACATCGGTTTATAACAAATAGAAATGGCCATTTGTAAAGTGTGCGTGTGTGTGTTTGTGTGTGTTTGTGTGTGTGTGTGTGTGTGTGTGTGTGTGTGTGTGTGTGTGTGTGTGCGTGAGTAAGTGCGTGCGGTGTGTCTGCGCGAATGTGTGTGTGTGTGTGAGTGCGTGTGGTGTGTGTGTGTACGTGCGCGTTTGCTTGTGAGTGTGTGTGTGTGTATATTTGTGTATGCGGGTGTGCGTGTATTCGACAGATTCATTTGAACATTGTTCGTTTCGAACATTACCCATGAAACGTAATTAATCAATACGTAATTGAATATTCATGCATTGTTATGCTATCATCGACCCTATATTTATACCATTGAGCATAATGTCTAGTAGATATGCGGACATAGGAATTAATAGGTGACATAATGTTTTATTAATTGGTGATTGGGGAGATTGTGTCAAAATAAACAATTCCAGTAAGATACTAACTGCGTGACATTACTCTACAAGTGACTGTTCGTGAATATATTATGGAACCTATAATTATGTACTGATGCATTATAGCAATCCGATATTGTAACATAGCAAATTTACGAAGTATTTCGTTGTTATTTAAAGTGACTGAATTGGCCAGCCTTATAATGGTGCGTTGGATTACAATTACATTGAAATTAAAATATAAATATATAATGACATAACTGTGTTGTTTTCCTTTTTGTTTTCAGTTTAGTATGAAGAATTACAACCTTGGTTGCTTTTGTCTTGAATGTCACCGGGGATGCCCCTATGGTTTAACTGCTCTGGATCAAGAATATTGATGCCTCACAATATACCTGATGTGGGTGGAGCCTAAGCAGTTATTACCTTCCTGGGTAGAGAAGACCCGCCCCCACAAATGGTTGTCCAACGTCTGTGAAGTTGCGCGAGACTTGGTATCAGGCCGAGAGTTTGCGAGAAATAGGGCTGCGTTGTCGATAAGTAACAGGGGAATTGCTTTTAATTGAAATACTTACGATTACCAAGTTAACAAAGATGATACCTGCACTGTCTGGCATTGCAAAAAGACGCCACAAAATATATTTCACTTACACACTGTTCCTCTAATACTGATTTCAGGGGGTCTAACCGATTTGCCTTGAAACACAGCCTGGTTATTTTGAACCTTTGGGTACTTATATCAACATAATATTTATTCAGTCTATTGCTGCCCATGAAACTATTTCATGCGAGATTGCATACAATCCAGAGGTAAGGCCTACAGGACATCGCTGACCCTCAGGTGTATCTGCAAGGTTTCTTTTCTTGTCCACATCGAGGCACATCTCAATCTGCTGAATTGTCAACTTCATGAACGAGAACTTATAAGTAAATAACTCTTCTAGTTTGTTCCTTCCAATTCGTTTTCGCTTTCGAGATCAAGTTGCGAATGTGGGACTCATAACTATTGCATTTCTCAACTCTCCTGAAAACGAACAAGAACGGCCGCACACATACCAAGCATTCGTTGTGCTGCAGAGACGGGAGTTTGCGGAGCGTTTTACAGATCTTTGAACTCTTATTTGCTCATATTTTATAACCCGTTATAATTAACGACGTGCCGGAAGCTGTCTAGGTGAAGCTCAACCAAATTCAATGTGGCTCTGTGGCACTCAAAGTGACATTCAATGAGATGTGTCTTGCAACCAAACGCAATTGCCGACTGGACAGTTTCTTCAACTATCACCCACGCCAAGATCACTTGGACATGGAGCACTTGGTCAAAATGTCAGTTGCATGACATCAATGCGGACCTTGAACAATGTGTATTTTAATAGTAAATTGTTCAAAATTAATTACTGGTGTTTCATCATAATGATAACAACAACTCTTTATACACTGCCAAAATGTTTAAGTTCAGTTTCAAAGTATATGAACTAGAATGCGTATATATGAATACTATATACGCATCATATTATAATGTACAATTTTCCACGAAGATTAGGCTAATGATAACTAATATTAAGAAATAAATGCGAGGCCCGCTGATCTAACCCTAATAACTTATTTGGCCTTCCATTCAAAAAGGTTGGCGGCCCCTGATTTACATCATTAAATGCGTAATTTAATAGTGTTATCCGCTAGCTTTAATGTTCATGGTACCCCTCCACGTACAAACGGTGGGTCTGATTTACAAAAGGTGTTAGGGCTAGGGTTAGGTAAAAGATTATGTTGAACTTTTGGCAATATTTGTATCAGGTGTTTACGTGCATTTGTAGAGGTAGCATGAAACGCACCCCTTTTAAGTTCGGTGAAGGCAGGTTCAACACCGGAAGAGGACGCCCGCCTCTTAGCAGTACTGTTTGATTTGATACTGACTCACCAGGTGTCGCCACGTCTGTGACGCGCCCGTTACTATTGTATGAAGGTGATAAACCACATATGTTTTACAGGATTAATTGTATACGAATCGAATGCTAGTAATTCCGACACAGTGTTATCTTGTGGGACTTTTGACGTTCATAAAATATATGTTTTGAACAGAGACGTGGCAATACTTGACGGCTACGTCAGAGGCGACTCCAGACATGGTAGTATATGGGGGGGGGGGGGGGGGGGGGGGGGGCAAACACGGCGATTGCACCACACTTTGAGACTCGCTAAAAGACTGCACCCCCTTGGTGATATGTATAAGGGACGGCTTGACCAAGTCCCAAGCTGTCCTTCACAATTAGTTAGTTAACGGGTGCACTGTACTTCTAAGGCATTATGGAATAAACAAAACTGAATAATGTGAAATATCATCATAGAAAAAACAGAAAACAGACGACGGGGAACACAGCTATAAAGTCAACCGTTAGACCGAAGACGACATGGACATGCAGCGGACGCACGACGAACTAACAACAATAGTTTCCGAGAGCAACAAATTAGTCTTTGTTAGACAAGAACAAAGAGCGTGTAATTAGTGACCTCCTCAGATATACCTTGCATCCTGCTGTGCACGAGCCTTGCATTCCTTCCCAGGGGGCCAAGAGGGTTGAGCAGACGTGGAATGCTGTAAATGGTTTGCCTCCTAACATACTATCTACATATATCTAGGATCACAGCCTATGTGGACAACCTTGTGAAAAAGCTGCTGAAAATGTGTTATTAGTCCCCTAAAGACACCCGACCAAGCCCACTGTGAAGTAGCGTTGTAACACTTTCCAGCTGAATATTTTGCCCTTTTTTGGGTGATCACACCGGTTCGCGTAGTTTGTTTACGATCGAAAATAAACAAGTTTGAATCACAACCTTTACAAACGGTCATTTTAGCAGTATGTACGTATTTATAATTATTTTAATTCGGATAACCTTAGCATGTGAGACCGAGGTTCTGGCAAGTGGATGTCCACTGGCTGATGCCACTCTTGCTGTTCAATAAAACATCAATTGTTTACACAAATTCGAAGGAAACTTCACACAAAAAGCAGTATTCCTATTAATTAGAAATTGTTTCATAATTAGAGCGCAAACAAATTATTAGACAACATGGTGTTTGGGTTTTAATATCAAATGACAAAACTGTTTCGCGAAAACACACCACTGCATGTTCGACAGACTCACTGTATAACGATATGGACAATCAAAAGCGCATATACGACATGGGGCTGTT
Source organism: Escarpia spicata (assembly GCA_963995525.1). Lineage (NCBI taxonomy): Eukaryota > Metazoa > Annelida > Polychaeta > Sabellida > Siboglinidae > Escarpia > Escarpia spicata. The sequence continues at coordinate 7,376,909 of OZ023207.1, read as the reverse complement.
GTCAACATTCTCGGGGAAGAGAAAATGAGAAGAAACAATTACAGTTGACAACACAAAGTGTATAATATGTCAAGAACAAGTGTTGGCAATGACAGCTGGGCAGGACGGCACTTTCAGAAGGCTAGGCGAAGACTCCGTCGCGGAAATATATATGGCATATAAATAAGCCAAATGACATGAAAAATGTAGCAATTTGTACCTCAATGAAAATAGTTGTAAACTCGCAGAGAAAAAAGCATCAACGAGGGAATCTTTTTACCTTGGTATGGCACGAGAGCAGCACGTCACTCGGAACATTACCCATTTCTACTAGACATAGCACACCAACATTTGATGCAAATGTTGCCAGTGTGACATGCAACAACAGATTACTGAAAGGCAAGAGGTCAACTTCGGAAAGTTTCCCCAGAAAGAAATTAGCAGGCGATCATAGATATGGCCAACGAAGATTAGGCTAGTGATAACTAATATTAATGAATAAATGTGTAGCTCGTTGATCGAGCCTTAGTACATTATTTGGCTCTCCATTAAAAAAAATTGCGGGCCCCCGAGCTAGAATGCGTACATTTTGATACTATATACGCATCATAACAACATGTTCACTTTTCCACGAAGATTGGGCTAGTGATAACCAATATTAAGAAATAAATGCGAGGCCAGCTGATCTAGCCCTAGTAACTTTCTTGGCCTTACATTCACAAAGGTTGGCGGCCCCTGATTCACATCATTAAATGCGTAATTTAATATTGTTATCAGATTTCTGCTAGCTTTAATGTTCGTGGTACCCATTCATGTACAAACGGTGGGTCTGATTTACAAAAGGGGTTAGGGCTAGGGTTAGGTAGAAGTTTATGTTGAACTTTTGGCAATATTTATATCAGGTGTTTACGTGTATTTGTAGAGGTAGCATGAAACGCACCCCTTTTAAGTTCGGTGAAGGCAGGTTCAACACCGGAAGAGGACGCCCGCCTCTTAACAGTACAGTTTGATTTGATACTGACTCACCACGTTTCGCCACGTTTGTGACGCGCCCGTTACTATTGTATGAAGGTGATAGACCACATCTTTATTACATGATTAATTGTATACGAATCAAATGCTAGTAATTCCGACACAGTGTTATTTTGTGGGACTTTTGGCGTTCATAAAATATATGTTTTGAACAGAGACATGGCAATACTTGACGGCTACGTCACAGGCGACTCCAGACATTGTAGTATATGGGGGGGGGGGGGTCAAACACGGCGATTGCACCACACTTTGAGACTCGCTAAAATACCAAGCTTGAGGCTCACAAAAATACCAACATTTGAGTCTTTCCAAAAACCTCCGACTGCACCCCTTGGGGATATTTATAAGGAGCGGTTTGACCAAGTCCCAAACTGTCCATCACAATTAGTTAGTTAGAATAATATGAAACATCATCATAGCAAAAACAGAAAAGAGACGACGGGGAACACAGCTATAAAGTCAGCCGTTAGACCGAAGACGACATGGACATGCAGCGGACGCACGACGAACTAACAACAATAGTTTCCGAGAGCAACAAATTAGTCTTTGTTAGACAAGAACAAAGAGCGTGTAATTAGTGACCTCCTCAGATATACCTTGCATCCTGCTGTGCACGAGCCTTGCATTCCTTCCCAGGGGGCCAAGAGGGTTGAGCAGACGTGGAATGCTGTAAATGGTTTGCCTCCTAACATACTATCTACATATATCTAGGATCACAGCCTATGTGGACAACCTTGTGAAAAAGCTGCTGAAAATGTGTTATTAGTCCCCTAAAGACACCCGACCCAGCCCACTGTGAAGTTGCGTTGTAACACTTTCCAGCTGAATATTTTGCCCTTTTTTGGGTGATCACACCGGTTCGCGTAGTTTGTTTACGATCGAAAATAAACAAGTTTGAATCACAACCTTTACAAACGGTCATTTTAGCAGTATGTACGTATTTATAATTATTTTAATTCGGATAACCTTAGCATGTGAGACCGAGGTTCTGGCAAGTGGATGTCCACTGGCTGATGCCACTCTTGCTGTTCAATAAAACATCAATTGTTTACACAAATTCGAAGGAAACTTCACACAAAAATCAGAATTCCTATTAATTAGAAATTGTTTCATCATTAGAGCGCAAACAAATTATTAGACAACATGGTGTTTGGGGTTTAATATCAAATGACAAAACTGTTTCGCGAAAACACACCACTGCATGTTCGACAGACTCGCTGTATAACAATATGTACAATTACATAGACGGCATGGGGATGTTGCCAACATTCTCTGGGAAGAGAAAATGAGAAGACGTAATTACAGGTGACAACACAAAGTGTACAATATGTCAAGAACAAGTGTTGGCAATGACAGCTGGGCAGGACGGCATTTTCAGAAGGCTAGGCGAAGACTCCATCGCGGAAATATATATGGCATATAAATAAGCCAAATGGCATGAAAAATGTAGGAATTTGTACATCAATGAAAATAGTTGTAAACTCGCAGAGAAAAAGCATTAACGAGGAAATATTTCTACCTTTCCATGGCACGAGTGCAGCACGTCGCTCGGAACATCACCCATTTCATAGCACACCAACATTTGATGCAAATGTTGCCAGTGTGACATGCAACAACAGATTACTGAAAGGCAAGGGGTTAATTTCGGAAGGTTTCCCCAGAAAGAAATTAGCAGGCGATCATAGATATGGCCAATAAATAGAGACTGATTAGCTAAGGACATGAAATGTTCATGATGGTAGCAAATTAGATACAGAATCATGTACGAACCACAAACACGTTTAAAGCCAGTCGAATCCCTACGGGTAGATCAGTGCAACAAATATGTATGAATTTGCGATGAATCGTCTGGTGAAGCAGATAGAAGTTTCCCTCTTTCAAGAGAAGTATGATGTCCTTATAAAATCAGTACAGTATCAGTGCAGAACAATTGTTCTGGACCTAGGAGGCAAAACTGCAAACACACGCTGTGCTCTTCGGCGTAAATCTTTCCACAAAGACAAATCATGTGGATCCATAGGAACACACTACAAGAAGACTCTTATTCAAGATAAATATGTGATACATGCATCATCACACGTATGCTGTGACCTCTATGGTGTCCACAGTTTCCAGTCATCCGTGCAGCACCACTGTTCTACCTGGTCACGACCAGTAAGGCAGTTTGAGGTCAATGAGCAGTACACGGCTCCTGACCCGCATGAATTATTTCCTGTGTCGGCCAACAAAGCAGGATTACTGAGCTTTCTTTGTGAGACCTGGAACAAGAAATATCAGCTAGCACCAAATTGGTCTTGACTGTGGAAGAAACCAAAATCATGCTGGTTACGCAAGATTCAGTCACACATGTGTCGCATCTGAAACGACATGAGGCAGACATAAGTGCAATTCGTCGCGCCATATGCAGTGTCCAGAATGAAGTTTTCGACGGAGTGCCAACGACACAGATATCTTTGTCACGTGCAACTATTATGTTGTACACTGTTGAAAGATATGTCAGAAAGGTGGGTTCGTACTGCACCAGGTAACTATGTAACCATCTATGAATTTGATAGCAACAATTCAGAGAGTGACAGTTAACATTACTTACAGCCTTTCTTCAGATGGTCAACTGTCAACCTTCCTGTATGTATAAGAAATGCACAAACTATACCTTCAAACATTTGTGAACAGAAACAACCATTGCTATGTCAAATATGTGGTTTGCTCTGCAGCGATCAGTAGTTTAATTTGAGTGAGAAATGGTTGTCTGTGCCGAACCTATAACCCACTGATAACAAGATGTCTTGATGCCATATTAATTTAAATGAGGTAAATGCGTATTCAAATCTCTTATAAACTAATGCAAAGCTGCGTCATATATTAACATTAATTTAAATCAATTCGTTACATTTGAACAAGAGGAATTTCCTTTATTTCGCTTGATGGTTGTGTTTTGGGGGTAGGGGAAGGGAATCGCCTATATTTTGGTTTAAAATTCACGTATTCTAATACCTTTTTAAGTCTCTGCATAGTAGTTAAATAGCAAAAACTATTGTAGTACAAAGGAGACACATGCGACTAATTTTAACAATAATATGTGAATTACAATCAAAATTACAAAACAAAACCAACAAATGCATTGCATTTTGAACCACTATTTCATATCTGGCCAAGTGTATTTAATAATATATCGGCGTGGTTTGGCTAAAAATGATAATGACTTAACTGGTATTTATACTAATTGTACGGACTTCAATGTAGTCATCACGGGAGGCATAAATACCATACTTGATGATGACCGCGAAAAACACATTTTCGCGTATAGGGGCATGTGGTTTGAGCATTGTGTACATGATTCCAGTAGCTTGTTTACAAAGTTTTCCACCCAGGTTATGACACTAGATATAAGTAAATATGATTTTTGGAGGCAAATCTTGTACAGCATTCCATATTATCTACTTTCACCAAAAAGCTGCATTTGGCCCCGTGGGGGCATTTATGTAATGTTATGCGGACATCTTGGAAATGAAGCTTCCATGACGTCATCGGTCAATGAGTAAGCGCGGAGATACACATCATATAACTAAAATTACTTTGTAGCTTGCATGTGTTAACAAATCTAACTACAGTCGAGTAGCTGGTGTGTTTCTCCTCCCACACGGCTTGCATATCGGGGTTCACAATTTCAGTGCTTCATCTACCGTCACATGAAAGGAGATACACTTTTGTTTTGTTCTGCGTGGGTTGAAGGTTCTTATTGGTTAAAGGTTCTTACTGGTTAATGGTTCGCACCAGGTGTAATGGCGATTGTTCGCGACGCTAAGCATGTTTTCGACGATCATTAAAAAACAGGCAAACTTTCCGCTGACTAGGTGAGGATGCCTGTCTGAAGAATATTATGGCGGTCTCACTTCAACGAACAAGACTGTAAAATCAAATGACTTGGACGGATTTTTTTAAAGTTACGAACAATCTGGCTACCCCTTTCGTGTATAGGTGTTTAGCAAGTATGCTTAAATACTACACTGAAGCAGTTTTCCTTCGTCAAGTTACACAAACTGTAGCAAAACTGTCCACATCATCCAGACGGCGTTACATAGACAAAGACGCAGTCAGCGGTGTCCCGAAGTGTTCGCTCCTACCGTTTGTTATGACAGAGATTTGAAGTGTTTTGCAACGCAAGTTACACAAACTGTCGCCAGCTGATTGGGGGACTGCTTAGTGTCTCGAAATAGTTGCAAAACATTTCACACAAACTCGCACGCACGCACGCACGCACGCACGCACGCACACACACAAACACACAGCCCGAAGTTGACGTTTTGTCAGTCTCGCGGTCTGCTCAGTTCGGTAGTTCGAGAGAACCATTACAACTCCACACCTGTAAAAAGGTGTAATGCTGTTTTAATAGCAGAGTCTATGTAAAACATGTGGTTTTACCAGCCAGTGCCAGGACTCTGCACAGTACATGTACAATACAATATATAAAAGAAACAACTGCTACAACTGTATCAATACCTTGTATCAAACTCAGAACATATTAAGTAAAACACTTGTAGACATAGTGTTACTGACATATTTGATAGGTGACAATTAGTTATTGTCAATGACTATATAACACTAACATAACAAGTAATAATTAAACGCAACATGTATTTCAAAATAACGTATAAATAGACTATGCACTTTTAGTTTACAATAACATAAAGGTAGATAATATAACATACCTGTAAAAAGGTATAATGATGTTTTAATAGCAGAGTCTACGTACAAACATGTGGCTTTACCAGCCAGTGCCAGGACTCTGCCTAGGTTGACACCTCAATCCCTTGATGGCTAATGTGTCAAATATACCCTTTTACTAAATACCTGCCACAGTGTGGCAGCTCTACGACAACTATTGTGTTTAACTACAGTATCCTGCTACATCAGCAAACAACTGGGCGATGCAGGAAAGCATTGGCGTAACTGCTCGCAGGGATGATGTAGGCTTTGGGTGAGCCAAAATCTCCGCCGTGCAGTCCGACACGAGAGTGTGGGAGAAGGTGATCGTGGGAGGAACAAGTCGTTGCTGCCTTCTGCCATCAAAGGACGTCTGATTACACTAACAAATCCTGACAGTCGCACTGACCACAGCGGGTGGCATAGACCACGCCTCGTCTGTAGAATCCAATGATAATAAATTTGGTGCACGGTTACCCCCACAAAACGTGTATACAAGGAGCGTGTGCAATGAAATTCCCTTGGGGTGATAGTAATGACCCCAACTAATTTAGTCTTTTGGTGTCCGGACCGAGACATTTAAACTCGTTACCAGACGCAAAAACCACAAAGACACTGTGATCACGTGCACGGTTCTCATTCTAACGCATTTTTGTTAGCTGGCTTAATTCCACAGAAGAATTGTTCATTATAAACTTATAGATTATATGCGTTATGTATTATAAAATACATTAAAACATGTTTATATATATATATATATAATTATATATATATATATATATATGTGTGTGTGTGTGTGTGTGTGTGTGTGTGTGTGTGTGTGTGTGTGTGTGTGTGTGTGTGTGTGTGTGTGTGTGTGTGTGTGTGTGTGTGTGTGTATGTGTGTATGTTGTGTATTTACAACAAGTATGCTTTGATTAATTTTGTTACTTGTATTAATATTATATTAAATAACTATTGAAGTATTTGTAGTAGATGCGGGATAGTCGGGCAGTGCCGTCTAATCCGATACTATGCTTATGAACTTGTGGTTCTTGTGATTTGTTCTTAACACCTCGGTCAATACGAAGGCGAACAACTTAACATGGATTAGTATGGTGATGACTTTCACTTGAATAAGAAGAGGAAAACTCAAACAGCTTTGTTATCTCTATATTACTTACTTTAGAGCATTGTAAGAATAGCCTTCCAGGCTGCACACTCAGACCCTCCTTATGGCCATTGACGATGTATGAGTGGTCTTGGAACGAGTGTAAGTCCAAGACGGTGTAATGGTAACAACTGCTGTCCTTGGTTTGTTGCTAAACGGGTGGGATTGAGCTAATGCTATTGCAATAAGGGATTAAGACTACTCGGGAAAGTTGGTGTTTATCTTGGTGCAATAGTGTTAATGGCTCAAGCCTATAGGCGACGCAAGACTGACCTGCTGGAGATCGGGTCATTTCGGCTCTACGCAAAGTATACTGGGTAAAATGTGTTCATTGGCATCGCACGAAATATAATTTAACGTAACAGTAACAACTCTGACAGCTGAGGTCAATGTGTGATTGATGTTGCACAGGCTACAAATAATTACTTTACACAAATCGGCTGTCCAATCATAATGCAAAACAACAAAATGTGCAACACAGTCCTCTGTTTATATTTACATTTGGGATGAAATTCCTCCCATAATGCTACGTTCGCATATGCGCTGTCACGAAAATTGTCGATTTTCGAAAAGGTCAATGGTACGTCTGGACCCTGGTTGCAATTAGGGAAGTGACATAACTGGAAGTAATTTCCGTCCACTTCTATCATGGGACATAATATGTTTGGATTAACTCGGACCACGACCGCACAATGCAGCGGGCAACAAAGGATACTATTCAAGGCATTTGGAACGACCAATGAAATTGCTCCTATCGCTATTTTATTCACCATTTTACTTTGTTTTAATTATATTTAGAAAAGCCAACAGGCGACACGCGTGCGCACCAAAAATAACAAACCTGTTAGAAGTTGATCCGTTATTCAAATTTTATTTATAAATTTACGGACGTACTAATCACTCAACACCTTTTGGCAGAATAAGGCTGATTGGCTCATGTGATCCCTAGTAACTTATAATGCAGCATCAGAATTAGCTGTTTTCTCCGACGTAATAATAATATTAGTAGTCGTATATATAATATATTGATAATGACGATAATAATAACAACACCAGCAGCATGTATTTGGCACAAGTACCACGGGATATCCGTGCTATGTGATATAACAAAACCAAAGGATTTCTTGCTATTCTGTAGAATGCGAAAACCGTCAACTGATGGACGGGTGTACTAGAAGGCTAAGGAGGATAGACATTATTAAAAGACAGCCATTTGGATTATGGAGGTCGGCCTTCCGGATGAATGAGTGCCCGTAATTTGGAACGTATGACCCAGAGCATGTTCATAATTTATGGTAAACAAACATCCAGTTTCAAAACAAGCTTTATTGATATTGCCTAGATTGTTAGAGTTAACCGTAGTACCCCTTGATGGTCAACGCGTTCCCAGTTTCCCACGTTCAACACAGCAGACTTCCCTTTACTACGCAACACACCAAACTTCCATTTACTACGCAACACACCAAATTTCCTTTTACAAATTACTACGCTGACAAATTCCGGGTAGATGAACAGACTGCCTTCCATTAACATTTGCTTAGTAGGTCCGGTTTTTACTATTTTCACAGACTGTGTCCTGACCCTGCACTGAGTTTGTTCCTCGGAGATGAACACCTCGTCTTCCAGTCATCGACCGCCGCTAAATGATCCATCCAGAGTCTGACTCGTTAAACCGACACCCATTAGTTCATCCAGGCTACAATCAATCAAACTGAAGCCATTACAGTTGACATCGCTGACCGAACACACGCGCCTCAAATTGGTCAACATGTCTGTCCGCAGTTTACCAATATCGGACCTCCCTCCAGAGTAAAGGTTGAAATATGCCACATGCAAGTTGCGGCTGTTAAAAATCAACATTCTTCTTCCAAAACATGAGAGCACCCAGGCACACATATTAACACAAGCGGGTAGATATTTCCAAACTGCGGACAGTCGAGTTGTCCAATTTGAGGCGCGTGCCTTCGACCAACGTATAGTTTGTATAAGGACATCTGCTGTGTTGAACATGGGACAATGTTATATATATATATGTGTGTGTGTGTGTTTGTTTGTGTGTGTGTGTGTGTGTGTGTGTGTGTGTGTGAGTGTGTGTGTGTGCGTGTGTGTGTGTGTGTGTGTGTGTGTGTGTGTGTGTGTGTGTGTGTGTGTGTGTGTGTGTGTGTGTGTGTGTGTGTGTGTGTGTGTGTGTGTGTGTGTATGTGTGTGTGTGTGTGTGTGTGTTTGTGAATATGCTAACTATTGATGGAACAATGCCAGTGTATATTCTCATATCACTCGCTATTTTCTATGTTCATTCGCTTCACTGAACCATTGATCTGTAACACACCAATTGCAAAGTAGATAAGAAACTCACGATAGTTATTTCAAGGTATTTAACTTACGTGTCAGCGTTATGGCGTGTTCTTATAGGAGACCTGTTTCATCCCCGCGGGAATTCAACGGTAACCAGTTGCAGGTGGCGCAATTTTTAACAAACGTGTTAAGATCAATATAGTCAAACCTCGCTCAATGGTCACCTTGGTAATACAGCCACCTCGCAAATAAAGTCACCCTGGGACAGTCCGAAATTCTGTCCGTGTAAAGTAAAGTATAGGAAATTTGTCCCGCTAATACGGTCACCTCGCTTTTCGGGTCACTTTTTCCCAGTCCCGACGGAGACCGTAATAGTGACATTCCACTGTACTGTTATGGTGACAACTGATGTCTTCGTTAGTTGCTCCACGGGTGGGTTTAAGCTAGAGTATACTAAATCTTGGAAAGGTAACCAGGCGTGGAGTTGGTAGGCAGAGTTAGTCGTCCATTAGTTATTTATGGTTATATTATATAGGACTTGATTTAAATGCATTCTTCTTCCACGCAAGGCGGCACGTTACATAAACGAGCTATATGAAATAATCTGGTAATACTCACTCAAGTAAAACGTAAAAGCCGTTGACGTGGGGACATGTGGGTGATCAAATTTAACAAGATTTAACAAGATTGCCATCCAGAAAATTACTCTGGATGGCAGTTGGACAAGGAAGCCTTTTGGCTTATCGAGAGTCCAATACTTTTTATCTACATGTATCCCGCCTTTTTAAGGTGTGTGTCGATTTTATTTTTAAACATATTCACGCTACTAGCACCAACACAATCAGGAGATAATCTGTTCCATTCATTTACAGTCCTTTGTGAGAATGAGAACTTTCTTATATCTAATCTACACTGCTCCTTTACTAATGTAGCTTCATGTCCTCTGGTCCTTCTATCTTTCTTAACTGAGAAAAAAAAATTCTATCAATATTTTCATAACCATTCAATATTTTAAACACTTCTATGTGATCTCCTCTCAATCTCCTGGTCTCTAGTGTTGTTAAACCACATTCTTTTAGGCGTATTTCGTAACTAAGATCCCTCAGATTTGGTATCATTTTAGTCGCTCTCCTCTGTACTCTTTCTAGCATATCTATGTCCTTCTTGCGATATGGCCTCCATGCTTGTATACAATATTCTAAATGAGGCCTCACTATTGTTTTGTACAGCGGTACTATTAATTCTTTTTTCTTATACGCTATATTTCGCCTAATTAATCCAAGGATTTGATTTCCCTTTGATGCTGCAATTCCGCACTGCTCTGAAACCTTCATATCAGCACTAATGGTTAACCCTAAGTCTTTTCTTTTACAGTAGTACTTAGAACAGTACCCCCCATTTTATATTTTACCTCTTCATTCCCATGACCTGTGTGGGGGCATTTACATTTCCCAAAATTGAACAGCATTTGCCACTTTTCAGACCATTTGATCAACCTATCAAGATCATCTTGTAAATGCTGTCTGTCTCCATGACTTTTAATCCTTCTAAACACTTTTGTATCATCCGCAAATTTTAACACCTTGCTTGTTATATCATCGTCCAAATCGTTGATATATATTAAGAATAATATAGGTCCTAGTACTGATCCCTGTGGTACCCCACTCAATACCGATTTCCAGTTTGAAGCCTTCCCATCAACTACTACACGTTGTCTTCTGTCATTCAGCCATTTTTCTATCCAGTTTATTATACCATTTGCTATGCCATGGGCCTTTAGCTTAAGGAGTAATCTTTGATGTGGTACTTTGTCAAAAGCTTTTTGAAAATCTAAATAGATGATATCTACTGGTGATCCCTCATCTAACCACCTAGTGATGTCTTCCAAAAAACATAACATATTTGTTAAGCATGACCTCGCTTTTAAAAACCCATGTTGAGATGGGTTTATCAAGTTATGTTTAACAAGAAAATCCACCATGTGATCTTTAATTAGTCTTTCTAATAATTTGCAAATCACTGATGTTAAACTCACTGGTCTATAGTTCTCTGACTTGTTTCTCGAACCTTTTTTAAATAACGGTATAATGTTTGCCTCTTTCCATTCTAAAGGAACCACTCCCTCTTCTAATGACAAATTGAAAACTGTTGCAAGCGGTGCGCTAATTTGTTCTACAATTTCCAATAGTAGTTTGGGCGGAATCCCGTCCACTCCAGGTGATTTATTATCCTTCATAGCCCTTATTTTCTTAGCTACCATTTCCGAGGTTACAACTAACTGTCCTAAATAGTCTGAATCTGCCCCTTTGAACTTAGCCTCTGGTACTGGCAGTGAACTAATATCTTCCCTGGTAAACACTGAACTAAAATACTCATTCAGGTCTTCTGCCATTAAGAATCCCTCTGATATTGTATTTCCAGCACTATCTTCTAGAGGACCGACCTTATCCTGAACTTTCTGTTTGCTTCGAATATACGCATAAAAACTCTTACTGTCATGTCTTATATTACTAGCTAATTTTTTTTCATAGCTTCTCTTTGAATTTCTAATTTCAGCTGTAGCTTGATTAAGTGCTTCTTTATAAATGTTGTAGTCTTCATCATTTCCAGTACATCTATATGACTTCCACATCATTTGTTTATACTTAGTTTTTCTAATGGCTTCTTTCGATAAGTGTTTCTTTTTAGACCGTTTCCCTTGTTTTTTGAAAGGTACAAATTTATCGATTATGCACTTAATTTCACTATTTAAGATATTCCAGCATTCGGTTGCTGTCTTATTCTTCAGTGTGTTATTCCAGTCTATCTTTGCTAAATATTTCCTCATGTCCTTATACCTACCTTTGTGGAAATTTCTCCTATACTGCTTTTTACTATTCCTTTCTGATTTTACTTTGATGGTAAAATGTATCTGGTTGTGATCACTACTCCCCAGTGGCTCACATATCTTGACATTGTCAACTAATTCTTTCTGTGAGGACAAAACTAAGTCTAACACATTCTCTCCCCTGGTTGGTTCTAGCACATGTTGAGAAAGGAAACTATCTTGTACTAAAACTAAAAACTTGTGGTCCTCACTCCCCATACTCTGTAGAGATTTCCATTGTATATGCCCATAGTTAAAGTCCCCCATAATAATACAGTTCCGTTTGCTTACTTCCCTTATAGCGTTTTGTATTTTTTCATTCTCTTATATGCTTATGTTTGGACTTCGATAAACTAACCCAACTGTTAACGTTGAGTTTCCTGTAACTATGTTACACCAAACAGCTTCTTCGCAATCTGCTTCTCTTTCTAATTTTATTTCATAAGCCTGGATAGATTCTTTAATATATAAAATAACTCCACCTCCCTTTCTTCCTATTCTATCTTTCCTAAACATTACATATCCTGTTAGTCCCAATTCGGCATCTGATATATCAGTGGTGGCCCACGATTCGGTTATACCTATTATGTGAGGGTCAATATCTTCTACCATAATGTTTAGTTCACTTCTTTTGTTTACTATGCTCCTTGCATTTAAACAAATGCATTTATATCCTGATTCAGAACAGTTTTCCAGGCTGTTCTTTGCCGATTTATTTCTGCTGTCTTTATCTATGCCTCCAGTTTCAGGTTTCTCTGTGAATCCCCCTTGCGAATCTAGTTTAAATAGATGCAGCCTGTCCCACTGTCAACATATTGCAGCAAGTTCTCTGAGAAAACTGCTGCCCCCTTTCCACTTAGATGTAGGCCATCTCTCATGTACATATCTTCCCTCCCAACAAAGTATCCCCATAAATCTACGAATCCCACCCCCTCTTCTTTACACATCTGCTCAACTAGTGCGTTAATCGCCATCCTCTTGCAGTTTCTATATGTCGGCCCCCTTCCTCCCATTACTGGCAATCATTAACCTCCCATTACTGGCATAATTAACCACGCCACGAGCTATTGACGTTGGGAGGTGTTGCTGGTCAAATGGCATCATTAACCACGCCACGAGCTATTGACGTTGGAGGGTTGCAGCGTTGACAAGACAGCGACGAACGAGATTGAATTAAATGTAGAATTAATCCATCAATCAGTCTGTTTGAAGCTGTCCGCCTAACTCAGTAGACTGGTGGCGTGTCAGTGTCGTGTCGGCTACAACCCGGCCTGAGTTGTGTCTAACTGGAAACGTCATTGAAACATATGTAAAATTAGTAGATACTCTGAAACATGATGTGTGTACCCTTTATTGCTCGACTGGGCTACATTGACTTAAGCGCATTATTGGGTATCTTCGTTTCTATGCAAGACAATGCATGGTATAAACCAGCTATATGAAGTTATCTGGTAAATACTCAAGTTTCTTTCTTTGTTTGCTTGAAAGATATGAATACCGAAACACAACAATGGATGAACGTTCGTCACAAGCACAACTATGAATGTCACACCTGGTGACAAGTTGCACTTACGTCTTAGTCTCGGTTACCCGATTCTCGTCAGGGCCGTAACTAGCCTAAAACAACTGGGGGGGGGGGGGGGGGGGGGGGGGCAGTACACAAATTACAGTAAACCATAGAAATTCACGCGGGGTTCTCTCCCAGAAAAATGTATAAGTGCAATCTAGCGTATTGTCTGGAGAATTTCGCCCACGGTCCAAGTATTGCTTCAGTGTCGGTAGCATACTGCGTGTGAATGGAGAAAATACATGAAAGGAAATAATTAATATCAAATCACAATACATTTATCAAAATCGACAGCTAATCATCATATACGGAATATCCTAGGCCAACAGTTACACCCGCTTGCCATTTTGTTACATGATCACTTCCTCTCGCCATCACGTGCAGTGATACGTTACATGAACACTTCCTCTCGCCGTCGCACGCAGTGGTACGCAAATGGCTTTACGCAAATAAACCTCTTCGGGGGTAGGAAAACGGTTTAATTTGCTATAGACATATAACATTCCGAGGTCACTAAGCCGCCTTTCTGTCATTGTTGACCGACACCACCACTTGAGGCGTCGCAACGCAGACAAAGACCGCTCGCATGCAACGCTTCCGACTGGTGTAGTGAGGAAGATGCTCACAGTCTTGCGTTCGTCACTTTGCGATTTCCACGGGAAGCTCGTTTTGTTCAGCCGAACTGAGATGCCTACTGTAGTACTCAGTTAGTCCTGTGTCACCTAAATTCTATAGGTTGGACGGCAGGAGGTCTAGAGCTGCAGAGTTGATGATGGCCACTTGAACATCGTTCAGCCAACTCGTCAAGAACGGGATCAATAAATATGTAAACTATATTGATACGATATTATGCATCGCCCAGGTTGCACTGTTTGGCTTGGAGATTCTTTGTCACAGACCCAAGAAAACTGAGCACCTTCTGGGTCACCGACATGATGAATTGTGAACCCTGTAGAAGACGGCCGTATACGCGGCTGCACCATACTGGCTACTGGCTCGCCGATGCCGTCCATCGCATCCAATACAGTTTTGTATTTTGCGATGAGTTTTGACAGAGTTTCTAATCTCGCCGACCATCTTGTTGCGTAGAACTTTGGAACAGTTTGTCTGCACGAACCCATTTTGAGAGCATCATCGCTTCTGTCCCTCGTCAGCAACTCCGATAATTCTTCGTCCAGGCCCTTTTCTGAAGGAACTACCCGCACCCTCCACTCCGTCCCTTATCCACACCTCAAGCCTGGGTACGATCGTTTTCAGACACGAATCTTGGATTTCGGGAGATATGGTGCGGGCCAGTTTGTGAAAATAAGGCACTTTGACCAATAAGTGCTGGACATGGAATCACAAAACAGCCTTTACATTAGTAACATAGGCTAGACACAAAAGGGAACTTTTAAACTAAAAGGGCACTTTTTGTATTTTTTCTGGGGGGCAGGGGGACTACGGCCCTGGACGTCGCCGAGAAAGAGTCAGGCAACATTTATCCACATGCCTGTCAGCGTCAGATGGGATCACTTCATGTCGACAACTGAGCTTATGTTTACGTGTAAACTTAGATATACTTATTGCGATGTTACAAGTGTATCAGATAATGCGATTACATTTTTAATACTTTTACAGAAAATAAAAGGTACTCAAAATAAAGTGTTCGAAAAGTTGACTACCATAGAATATAACAATCTGCGACCTAAACGATAGCGTTTGCAATTCAATATTTTATTTATGGTCCATATATCAATATATTCGGGCTTAAGAATTGGTTGGAATGTGATTGTTGTAGTTGTTGGTGGTGGTGTTCTTCTCTTAAGAATTGGTTGGAATGTGGTTGTTGTAGTTGTTGGTGGTGGTGTTCTTCTCTTAAGAATTGGTTGGAATGTGGTTGTTGTAGTTGCTTGTGGTGGTGTTCTTCTCTTAAGGATAGGTTGGAATGTGGTTGTTGTAGTTGTTGGTGGTGGTGTTCTTCTCTTAAGAATTGGTTGGAATGTGGTTGTTGTAGTTGTTGGTGGTGGTGTTCTTCTCTTAAGGATAAGTTGGAATGTGGTTGTTGTAGTTGTTGGTGGTGGTGTTCTTCTCTTAAGAATTGGTTGGAATGTGGTTGTTGTAGTTGTTGGTAGTGGTGTTCTTCTCTTAAGAATTTGTTGGAATGTGATTGTTGTAGTTGTTGGTGGTGGTGCTCTTCTCTTAAGAATTGGTTGGAATGTGGTTGTTGTAGTTGTTGGTGGTGGTGTTCTTCTCTTAAGAATTGGTTGGAATGTGATTGTTGTAGTTGTTGGTGGTGGTGTTCTTCTCTTAAGAATTGGTTGGAATGTGATTGTTGTAGTTGTTGGTGGTGGTGTTCTTCTCTTAAGAATTGGTTGGAATGTGATTGTTGTAGTTGTTGGTGGTGGTGTTCTTCTCTTAAGAATTGGTTGGAATGTGGTTGTTGTAGTTGTTGGTGGTGGTGTTCTTCTCTTAAGAATTGGTTGGAATGTGGTTGTTGTAGTTGGTGGTGGTGTTCTTCTCTTAAGAATTGGTTGGAATGTGGTTGTTGTAGTTGTTGGTGGTGGTGTTCTTCTCTTAAGAATTGGTTGGAATGTGATTGTTGTAGTTGTTGGTGGTGGTGTTCTTCTATTAAGTATTGGTTGGAATGTGATTGTTGTAGTTGTTGGTGGTGGTGTTCTTCTCTTAAGAATTGGTTGGAATGGTGTTGTTGTAATTGTTGGTGGTGGTGTTCTCCTCTTAAGAATTGGTTGGAATGTGGTTGTGGTAGTTGTTGGTGGTGGTGGTCTTTTCTTCTTTCCCTCTACGTCCGGGCTAAGGTTGGCCTCGATACTGATCCTCAATTTTGGTTCTCTTTTGTTATTAACTGAAAACAAATGAGCTCTTGTTTGATGACGTAAGACAATAACCATTAAAACAGCAAATGCCAAGACAACAAATTGTGGCGCCTCATTACGGCGTCTGAGTAATCTAGAACTAAATAAGTCTTATGCAAGAAAGATGCAGGACACGATCTGAAGTTTTACTCGTAACACCGGCGACATTGGTTCAGCCAATCTGACACTTGCGCCGGGAGAAGACAACCTTTATAGCGCTCTCAAGAATGACACCAACCGTGACGCCGACTGCGACACCACTCAAGAATGACACCAACCGTGACGCCGACTGCGACACCAACCGTGTCACCAACAGTGACTTTGATCAATCAGCGCTGGTGGCAGGTCAATCATTAATAATGCATGGCTTTTACGTTCCGTGGCAATTGTGTAGAATCTGGACCTAAATCGTGTTCGCCAGTATGACTGCATTCTATTTATAAGTTATAGTTATAACCCAATACATTCAGTCTTTAGTTTGGCTATTATAACTACATTCTAGTCTCATGTTTCCATTCCACTGCATTCACTACATAATTATACACCGTTTGGACATCGTGAGTCGCCGGTTATATTTTAGTTATCTAAAGACATTATTTTGGCCGTTACATCTGGTAGCTGGCAAAGTCAATAGTCTGGCCGACATTTAATAGCAAACCATTCACCGTGGTTCTAGTTCTAGTTGTTTGCAGCACTCGCAACGTTCTTAACTGACTAGTGGGTATATATTGTGGTTAGAATGTTATGGTCTTACGACGTCTCATTCAACTAGTCGGCCTTTTCTTTAACGTTATCGCCAAGCCGACCTTTATATTCTGGCACTGGGGTGGTTACTGCCAGGGTGCTTGTCATCCTCTGTGATTCTTTTACATCTCAAATTGAGACGGTACCGAGATTAACGTGATCTCCGATTCACGAAGGATACACAGTCCCCAATGTTGAGAACCATGTTTTTACACCAAATATGCCCTGTCCGAATATTAAACACAGAGCGCTGGTATGCCAGGCGGATGTGCTAATAACTGCACTCCCGCGCTCTCTTTGTGGTCACGTTGACGACGTCCATTGCGCCGTAGCCTTTCCCAAATACATCCTCATGATCGGCAGCTGTATCTAGCTAGATTATGTGTTCACCTTCCTGTAGCAACTACTATACGAACATAGCACAGTGACCATGCTAACAAACCGGCAGTGAAATCGAGCCCCAGCCGAAATTTGAACTATAGTGAGATGACGCCAAGTGTTTGGCTAAATCGTAATTTCCCGACTCAAGTCCTATGACTAATTTTGAACTGACAAGGTCTTAATTAATGTCATAGTGTGTCTGTTATCGAAAACGAAATAACAAATATGCTCAAACTAATTAGGATATCATAGTGAATACTTTGTACGGGTTGCTTTTTTGTGAAACTAGTCTGAATGGAACTGAGGGAGAAGTTTTATCATTTATTTGTAATAGAAAAGGGCGTATTATGATCTTAGAAAATCCAATCGATGGGACATTTAGAGCATGGCTTTGTTTCACGAACTATACCAAGAAAGAAGACAGCGTCAGAAACAAAACACAATGACGGAGATGATGAGAAAGATACACACGATGTATTGACAATCACGACAAATCGTACACGTTTATTCAAGCAACATTAGATGGCTAGTAGCCAGTTCGCGTCAAGTGATATTTGCCTTTTGCTCACAAATCAACTTCGTTTCTGTAAAAGAATACTTATAATAAAGAATACGTTACTGTGTCACAAGAACATATAAATACACTATGCTGGTGTTCTAATGAAACAATTAACACCTTTTATCTAGTAACATAGTAGAACTAACTCAGTCTACGAATCACTCACACGTTACGTATAAACCATATGCAAACTATTCGCAAACGCTGAATGTGGCATATATATATAAGCCATACACACATGCCCCCCCCCCCCACCAAACA
The DNA here is from genome assembly GCA_963995525.1 of Escarpia spicata. NCBI lineage: Eukaryota > Metazoa > Annelida > Polychaeta > Sabellida > Siboglinidae > Escarpia > Escarpia spicata. The sequence continues at coordinate 7,358,516 of OZ023207.1, read as the reverse complement.
AACATACACACACTCACATGATCGAGGTCAACAACCATGCGGTGTCATTATACACAATGCGATTTAACATGATATAACAGGACGTACGTACGCACGCGTGCACGCACGCGTACACACATATAATTTATTTGTACAATGTCTACCATCATTTTGATTTTAACACCTATCACGATACCAACTTGCATTTATCTTGGATGATTGTGCATATTATAAAATAGACAGTCGCTACGTTTTGTTGTTTTGTTCATATATCGATACCGTTGTGGAAATGAGGTACCACTTGTGTACCGCTGTGCTTAATTACTTTCACTGACTGACACTATTTTTAATATACACGTATGATGCAATGAATCCAACCTAATTGTCAGCCTGGCACGATGGTATGTCACCAACACTGTTCGTGGCAAGTCATACACGGACCCCGAATGGATCTAATGCCAACGACAACCAAGCGCGGAACACACATCTTCAATATAGGGTATATGTCAGCGTAATTACCGACGGACACGCGAGGACAGGCGAACTCGATATAACGTTAAACAACAGTCCATACATACAGGGCACTGCTTCTTTAAACCGGGTTTATTGTATTACAACATGGCATGTCTTTGAATTATTGAGATGCCCATTTGTGATTATAGTGAAAAGCTATAACCAGTTTATGTTAATACAAAAAGGCACGACCTATACCTAGTGTGATGCTTGTTTGTGACTAATTCATTGTCACATTTACGCTATGTATTTCCTGTAAACACGCAACAGATAACAAACAAACCATTACTAAAATGACACACACTAAACCCATAGAACACATCTACATCACAGTAATTTGTCTAACTGATTAGGTAATATAATTATTCTTGTTTTTTTCTTTCAATTTTTGTCCAGTTAGTCCGCTTAAATTAACGGCATGACTTATTACTATCGCAGTTTTTTGAAGAAACCATGCACTAGTAGGTGGTTATATTTGCAATCTGAAACAACCGTATAAATATAACATTGTGACAAGAACGAAGCATACACCTTTATAGCTGCTACGTACGTAGAAATAACATATGAACAAACTGTATATAAATACGAAACTCTTGTTTAATTATATAATCGCCTTTTCTGCTGTTATTTTAATACAATTGTCTTGCAAAACATTTCGGTTAATAATACAATTCCTTACTTATTTACACATACAGTCTGTATACCTTATGATCTGACGTAGCACAATCAGGCCTACATGATCGTGATCAAGCGAAGAAACCATGAAAATCCACGGATAAAATTATAAACTAAAACACAAGGCGGGAATTTTTCGCAAGAAAAACTGGAGATCAGAAGGATGTTTGATAAATGACAAAACAGTGGGAAATATTCCGCCATATGAAGAGACTATTTCGAGGTGTGTGTGTGTGTGTGTGTGTGTGTGTGTGTGTGTGTGTGTGTGTGTGTGTGTGTGTGTGTGTGTGTGTGTGTGTGTGTGTGTGTGTGTGTGTGTGTGTGTGTGTGTGTGTGTGTGTGTTGTACTACTAACTACACGTACCTGGTGTGAACTACTAGCGTTGACAGATCCATGACGTCATTATTTGCCTAATAACCACGTCCGACAAGCACTATATGTGCCGCTATTGAACATACGTCATATCATATTATGTTATTGAAATTCCGCTCCAACTGTTTTTATTTACATCATACACGTTGTCAAAGCGAGAACTGTATCTACGAAAGACTAGTCTCACAGATGTCATGCCGCCCTGGTAATGTAATGTAATATAGTGTAATATAGTGTAATATAATGTAATATAATGTAATAACAATGTAGTATAATGTAATGTAATATAATGTAATGTAATGTCATATAATGTAATGTAATGTCATATAATGTAATGCAAAGTAATATAATATAATGTAATGTAATGTACTCATGTAAACATCGTTGGTAAGGCAATGTTTGACGGATGTCACGCGCATAATAACGGTTGTGACGTCAGAGTACCTAACTGTCAATTGACCTGTTTATCATGTGACCTGTTACCTAGCAAAACTTCCGTCAAGCCATCAGAAAAAACACATGGTGGGTTTGGACGTTCCGTCGTATATTTTGTTGAAATTCTGGTCACAAAAGTATTTCTTTATGAATAACCATGAGGCAAAGTTGTTAAAGTGTCAACTGTATGCGGGAATGTTTGATTCATGAGACGTCATGCAGCGGTAGTATTGTAATTCACGTATATATAACCAAAGCATTTAAATTACCAAGCAGAGTCACTCAGCGATCCGCCATTTTTAATTTGAACTGGTAGCGGGTAGCGTATACAATATCATTACGTTCACACATGAATAACAGAGGGCGCTGCGCGAGTGACTATACTTGGTATATAATTGCTTTGATATAACCGTTATCAACACTGTTGGCAAAGGCAAAACTTGACGGAGGTCACGCGCAGAATTTCCATTGTGACGTAGGCAAACCGCGACGTACTGGATCCGGTTACTAAGGGTTCCAGATGATGCGATTACGTGCTGCGCTGTCGTACCAGAAGACTTGGCATGCCATTCTACTGGTGTTGGGGTTAGCGCATTGACAGGTGCAGGTGGCGACCTCTATATTACTGATGACGTAACGCGCAGCGGGCGACAACTTCTGGCAGATGGCTCTACTCCGGCCACACGCTGTCATCACGAGCAGGTAATCGTTGACGCCGCGTTTAGTGCGCATAGCTGGAAGAAGGAAACGTAAGATAAGAATACTGAACATCATTAGGCACTGGCGTCGGAACGTGGTGAATATTCTGGGGGCGGTGAAGGTCCCAGAACCACCAATTGTGCCCTTCTAAAAACCCTCGAGGCTCTAAAAAATCAGCGTTTCAAGACCCCTTCCTTAGCTCGCCAAAAACCCGTCTTGAGACTCTCTAAATACCTTCATTTGCACCTTGAAAAAAACTTGATGCTAACCACAAACCTAACAAAACCAGGGCTAAAATCAGCCCGTCACCTAAATTATTGGGAGCCCAGTTTCTCAAGCTATCTGGTTCCAACGCCTATGTTATGGGTAATTCATTTCTTCTGATTGAATTTCTTCTAGACACATATCCAAATACTCTTGACATATTCAGAAATCGGAATTACCTGAAACTCTTTCTGGAAGAGCGTAAGAACGGTATGGATGATAAAAAAAAAAAACAGTACACAAGGAGAGAAAAGCTTATTATCTACTCCAACAGTGACATCAGTCCTCATATAGAACACGACCAATGATAACCACATGATATACTTGGCGGCAATGGTAGTAGTAGAGGAAAGGAAACGACACATAGCAGATGCAACATGGATAAAACAACAACGGCTCATACATGAGATTACTACGTAAAATCTTCACTGGGCGATCGCATCACCAAACAGAAGCTGTACGGCCGTATAACACGGCTCTCCAACACCGTCAGGCAACGATGTCTACGTCTGGCAGGGCATCTGATGCGCCACGAGGAAATGGCTAACCAAGTTCTCGAGGGCCCTCTGAGAAGAGGTCGCCTTAACATGACCCCGAGAAACACCATCAAAAGGGTCGCCGGCCTCAGTGGGAATTATCAGGCTGCCACAATGACAGTGATAAAACGCACAATGTCACCACGTTAAGTCGATGACATACGTAAATATAGATAAAGAAAACAGAAATACCAATCAACCGAGAAGAGGGAAACCACGAGATGTCACAAGTGTGTGATGACGTCATCCGACTGTTGCGTCATAAGTAGATCTACGGACATACACTACGTGAAAAGAAGCGACCGTCAATATGACATGTGTTTCCTATCTCTGGACATGTTTACTGGTAATTAATTCAAAAAGGAAACGAATTCGATGACGACGATTGTAATATTTGAGCCTGGGCATACCGTACTTTCTAAACAAACAGGTCTGGCTGACACAATACAAAGGACAATCACAACACCTACTTAAAACTTGCAACTTCACCAACTTCACCTCATCACAATATCGTGTAGTCCTATGGACCAATACACGAAAAAGAGATCCAGAGAAATATATACACATACAGGCACACATAAATGTGCGCGTATTAATTTTATCTCACAACAACAAGGACACGGAACCCACTCCACAGAACTGACCGAATTACCCTCATTACGTCGTTTCGAACATGCTCAGGTCTCAGCCCATCTTGCAGCACCAGCCCGCCTAATCCACCACCAGCCCGCCTAATCCACCACCAGCCCGCCTAATCCACCACCAGCCCGCCCTATCAATCCAACAAACTAATCAAACCGTGAATTTACTGATTATGCTAGTTATTTTGAACTTTCACGTTGACGGCAATGCGCGCATTAACATACTTAAAGACAGCCGGAGACAGCAGTAAATCTCTACGACGACCTTTTATTGGCTCACTTTGATATATCTGATAATACTCGGGGAAAATCAGTATAATGTCATAGTAAGTAAACCGCATCGTTCTGTACGACGTGGTGCAAGCATTACTATAGGTTGAATTGAGTCATGTTGATTGTGTATACATAATTTGTGGACATCGCGAGTAGAACTGAATACCATGAAGCATGTTGATAGATACAATGAAAATCAATAGACATTATTTATTTGTCATTGGATTTGTTAGACGATGTCATTGTTTGCGAGGTTCACATTGTATTGTTTTGTACAATATACGATTATTTCAATGCATGAACAATGAACGAAATGAAACATGAAAACCCCCGCTTTTAATGTTGATGAATATATATTCGGGTAGATTGTCGTGACAGACGATACGTTTCTCACGGAGAGAACATATTAAACATTATAATATTCATAATTCTTGGCGCGAGTGTGATAACCAGGGACTACAGAGGACGTTGTCAGTTGCAATTTTATTTTTGCATCTACAAAATACTTTGTCATGGACACTACCTACATATTAGTCTACCACAGGTATCGTGACATTTCTCCCGAATCTCGCTAGTTTACAATCAATGGGTGGACACGTAGGCCTACATATGTTAGTTTTGCAGGAAGGACTGTCCGTAACCTGGAAGATTTGCTAGATATACGAAGTTTCCCAGACGGTGTCGACACATCAACTAATACAAAATCATGAGACTTACGACGGAACGTGTGCAGATTCAGACGACCAAAGTGCGGCCCCGGAAACTCGTAGGTTTCTCTCATTGAAGCCAAGGAACCGTCGTTTGCAACTGCGTCATCAGTGCCGACATTGTACAAGTAGTCGACCGGTGGGCCAAGATGTGCGATAATCCCCAACGGTAAACCGAACAGTAGCATCACACACACCGGAGAATACATGGTTGGAAGCAACGACAGGGAGATACGGCTGAACAAAAAGTCAGAATCGGCCACGGGTGAACGAAACGAAACGAGTGGTGCGGATATCGATGACATACAGCTATAAAGGGCATATTCGATGCCGTCCCCCGCACAAGAGGCTGTGGATTGGTCAAATGTCAACTGCCGGAAGGACAGTCCATGCATTCATAATCATTAGTAGGTGTCGAAACTGGACCGCCGGTGTCACAATCTCTGCCAATCATGATGATGCGGACATCGTCGCCATCTCTTTGGATACGCCCCAGTAATGACGAGCCTTACGTTTCCACGTTTCCAAATCTTATCGGTAGAATGTTTTTCGGAGACATTGGCGCCAGAGAAATCATGCTAAAATAACGATAATGATAATGATGATGATGATAATAATAATAATAATTATTATTATTATGCAATAATAATTATCATTAACAAGCATATACGTGAAACAAGTCAGTTTTGCGCAACGTAAAACAACAATAATACAACGCACAATATTTGACCTATGACATATTACATCAGCTCGATCATCAGTGCAACTTTGATTTGGCTGTATATTGTCCTCTATCTTCCACATAAAAAACACCAACAACACCACAACCACCACCACAACCAGAAACAACAACAAACAACACCACCATCACTACCATCAGAAACAACAACAACACCACGACCACTAGAACAACAACAACAACAACAACAACACCACCACCACGATCACTAGGACCAACAACACCACCATCACAACCACCAGAAACAATAACAACAATACCACCACTACCACCAGAAACAACAACACCACCACCACCACCACCACCACCAAAACACCACCACCACCACCACTAGAACCAACAACAACAAAACCACCACCACCACCACCAGAAACACCAACACCACCACCACCACCACCACCAAAACACCACCAAAACACCACCACCACCACCACCACTAGAACCAACAACAACAACAACATCACCACCACCACCAGAAACAACAGCAACAACACCACCACCACCACCACCAGAAATAACAACAACAACGTCACCACCTTGCACGCCCCGCCCAGTATTATACGAAATGTTTTGTCTACTCTGGTCAAAGTTGATAATTTCGATAGTTCTGTGAAACTATTCTGTGATCAAGAAATAGTTCGCGTATATCAAAGCAAAAATGAAGTCATACTATCAAGGTGACTTCTATGGCAGCTAGCAAGGCCGGTCTAAGAAGGAGACTCCCATATCAACACAAAAGAGAAACTGCGAATTCTTCAGTGATTACACAGCAGCAGATGTCCATTCTATAAACAATTTTTTATACAACAAAGCTCGACGATGAAAATTTAACCCACGTCCACACCCCTCCACCCCCGTACACAAACACCCACCCACCCACCCACACACACACACAATCACACACATACACACACACACGCACATAAACACACACACACACACACACACACACACACACACACACACACACACACACACACACACACACACACACACACACACACACACACACACACACACACACACACACACACACACACACACACACACACACACACACACACACACACACACACACACACACACACACACACACACACACACACACACACACACACACACACACACACACAATCACACACATACACACACACACGCACATAAACACACACATGCACACACACACACGCACATACACACACACGCACATACATACACACTCACGCAGGCACATAAACACACACACACTCACACAAGTACATGCACACACACAATCGCACACACGCGCACACACGCGCACACACGCGCGCACACGCGCACACACACATACACACACAAACACACACACACACACACATACACACAGGCCCGCGCGCACACACACATGCACGCGCACACGCACACTCGCTTTTTCTGGTCACTGCATTAATGGGCCATCTATTAGTTATGGATTAATTTAGTTTTGTACTCGGTTTGTGTCAAACAATTACCTTTTACCCGCCGTTCTGACAACTTGTCACCTTGGTTGTTTGAGCCAATCGTAAAAAGTAAGTTCTCATATAGAGTGGTATTCAGCCCTCGGGACTGCTAAGCCCTGTTTAGACTGTATTCCCTGGCAGACCTGTTCAATCGGACACCATCTAGGAAACATTCAACCACGCTGCAATTAATGCCCGAATGTTGTTCGTACACAAATATCCACCACGCTATTTACTCAGTCATACAGGTGAGTGAACTGGAGCAACGTAGAGTGAACGAACTTGCCCAATGTTCGAAACGGCAGCACAGGATTCGAACCTGGGTTCTCTCGATTGAGAGTTCGATGCTTTAATCACTGTGCCGTGCTGCTGCGTGAATCAGGCCATTCGATGGCATAAGTTCCAAGTAGGATATCATCCTGTTAATCGTGACAAGTAATTTCCGGGTACCCAGTATCACGGGCCGAAATGATCCATGGCGGCAGTAGTCGCTGTAATTATGGTGGTTTGCGTAAACAATATGTTTCGGTTTAAAGACAGTGCAGTCTGTTCCTCTACCCAGAATTAGCCAGCGTTGTAATTTGTGACAGGAAGTCTGCAGAGTTGAACGTGTGAAAATTGGAAATCGTCGAACATCACAGGGTATTGCAGTTGACTCAGCCCGCGTCAGCAATACTGACAATAAAACTTGTTTTTTAAACTTGTTATGTTTTGTATACCATTTGTCCATGCTCCGGGGTCGTATCGTCGAAACTGCGAACGTTGCTACGGGCTTAATAAACACAAATTTGAAAGCAGTATGCCTTCAACATAGGTTATACTCTTAATTGCATTATATTTCTTAATTAATTAAAACAAGGTACAGACTGCCTCCTTTTGGCATTTGACATTTTGTTATAACTGAATACAACAAAACTTTGACCAGACCAGGCATCGCAGGTTGCTCTAAACGTTGAGGATTGTGTGTCTCGCTGGCTCGAATTATATCGTTAACGTAACACGCGTCGACGTACTAGAACAGACCACAACCGTGTATGTCACCACCCCGCTACATCCACAGAACATCTACCCGGTATACAGTTTCGTTGTATCCCAACTACATCCATGCAACCACAACATACATACACGGACATGTCATACCTACTCCCGAACACCGAGTAGGGCTCTCTCCAGCTAGAACACCCGTCGTCGCTGAAGCAGAATGACTCCCTTGCATAACCATGCAGTGTCAACAGTGCGTTACTGTCAACGTGTATGTGGACGCCCATGTCCCGTACTTACCTCACACGAACTGCGCTTTTTCGGGGGAAATTGACGACGTGCCGCTTTTGTTACAGGCTTTCACACGATCTGAGTACACAATACCAACTCACTGGGTCTACTTTCATTTGGAAAACCGCACGCTAACGACTGTATATCGCAAAGTCGCTGGTCTGGATAAGTATATATCAAGGCAGTAGAGATGACAAAGCAAGTATATATATATATATATATATATATAATATATATATATAAGTTCGCGCCTGCGCATAACACAAAAATGCCTTCTTTCTGTGGCACTGCACGAATTGTACAGGAATTCTACCAGGCCAGGAAAGGAGCGCGAACCATAAGGTAATTTGATGAGTGTGTCGGTCGGCGAATTTACCAACAAAAATATAACGAACGTGAAAAATGCGTTAAAAACGTATCTCAAAACACAAGCATAAACTCGTATGGTTTTCCTACTACGCCTGTAATTTTCTTTGTATCAATAAAACCGTAGTGACTACGGTTAAACCGTAGTACTTGACAGTATGCAAGTGCATACACCAGTGCACGTTTTGTGTACGATATTAGACGTCTACATCTAAAGAATAAATGTTATTCTAAACTGTCATTTCCAACGGTACAAGTTTAAGCTGGGAGTGTCACGTGAACAAATTTATCAAACTACACGGATGATAGTCGACCAAGGACTACAGCAGAGTGCAGTGAAAAGGTAGTTGATAACATGTCATACGGTTCTCACAGAGACACGCAGCTGCCATAGCAAAGTGGGTATTAATTCGCAAAATAGTGAAATGGAGTTGTGTACGGGACGTTATCGTGTACGGGACGTTATCGTGTACAGGACGTTATCGTGTACGGGACGTTATTGTGTACGGACGTTATCATTTCGAACAAGCTGACTCTTGTGATCATTTCATTGACAGCAAAGCTGACATTACTTATGCAATAAAGAACACCATGAAATGCTCAACCAGGAATCACATCCGTAGGACATTTGGCGATTTGGAAGCAAAACAAAGCCATCAAATATAGCATAATATGCACACGAACAATACCCAAAAGAAATACAATGTCACAATGTAAATGTAAAAGTTGAACAACCTTAGTAAGTACTTCAGTTTTACTGTTGCGTATCCCAAGGTCGTGCGTCGCGTAATTTTCGTGTTTTTTGTGTGTTGTGTCATTTGTAAACTAGCATTTGATCACTGTAGGTCAGCGTTTACAACGAATTGACAGGTTTCCACATCGTATCATAACAAACTATTTGGAAGTTATTTACTAATATAATAGTTGAATATGTATGTTAACTTTCCCTTGCACTATTCAGACTGCTCGGCATAATCAAGCGATGACGTCATACACAAAGACAAAGAGCCAACTATGAAATCGGTCACAATTTGTTGGCAAACTTCACCTCGCATGTCTATAACACCTAAACACAATTCAATGACAAAAAATCTGCAATAACTTACATAAAATATGCATAATTTACCCAACATATATCAGATCCACAAATTTAGGGAACGTCGGCGATGGTGGCGGCGCGTGATCGCGTGATCGCGTGATCGCGTTTGTAAATAATGTAATTTTTACATATTATGACACATTTTAAAATAATTTGGTTGGCAATTGTAATATATACACATCAACAGTTTAACAATGTTAGCAATCTGGGTATGTGGAAAGTAATGAATACCAGCGGGGGACAATCACATTGGAAATCAACAGTGATTGGTTGGTCGGGCCATTATTCTAGCATTCCCGTCACCTTTGTATGCCCCATCCTCATCCACACAAACACAGTCAATCAGTCATGTATTAGCGACCTTCAGGAAAGTGTGTTCACTCCGTGTCTGTATCTAGAATTGCCACCACACAGACATCTCCGTCATGCCGTCGATCCCCTACATTTGAAGCGGTTAGGAAATAATTTTCGCAGTCAACATTTAATAGTCAACTGGCTTTCTCTCTCTCTCTCCCTCTCTCTCTCTCTCCCTCTCTCTCTCTCTCTCTCTCTCTCTCTCTCTCTCTCTCTCTCTCTCTCTCTCTCTCTCTCTCTCTCTCTCTCTCTCTCTCTCTCTCTCTCTCTCTCTCTCTCTCTCTCTCTCTCTCTCTCTCTCTCTCTCTCTCTCTCTCTCTCTCTCTCTCTCTCTCTCTCTCTCTCTCTCTCTCTCTCTCTCTCTCTCTCTCTCTCTCTCTCTCTCTCTCTCTCTCTCTCTCTCTCTCTCTCTTCTCTCTCTCTCTCTCTCTCTCTCTCTCTCTCTCTCTTCTCTCTCTCTCTCTCTCCTCTCTCTCTCTCTCTCTCTCTCTCTCTCTCTCTCTCTCTCTCTCTCTCTCTCTCTCTCTCTCTCTCTCTCTCTCTCTCTCTCTCTCTCTCTCTCTCTCTCTGCCTCCATCTCCACCAAAATTGCTATTGATACAATACAAATATTTATGTGTTTTCCTCTTCTTCCTCTTCTTATATCTTCCACTTTGAGGCCGTCCGCTTTCGTCTCTAGTGTTTCTTCTCTAATGTTTCTTTTTTAGTGTTTCGTCTCTGGTGTTTCTTCTTTAATTTGTTTCGACGTGCCATTTTTTAGATACAAGAAGCTACCAATACTTTCAAAAATGAAAGTAATAAATATATAAGATGTAACACGTAGTAACATAGACAAAATGTGTGCTTATTGCGAGGTTAATAAAACATAGTTTGACGTAATAGAACAACGTGAATTATGTATACGAAACAAGAAAGTATGAGATCATATATTTTATAAAGTCACCAAGTTTTGGCAGTTAATAGTTCAAACATTAAATGGCTCTTTTTAAAACACATTCGGTTTCCTCTGTTTTACCTGTATATTAATATTGTTACCGACAATTTGACAGTGCAGGAATTGCCAAAATATACGTTTTCCGGCCTGCTGTCGACAGTCATCATGAATACGTCGTTTCTTTGACAACTGGAAACACGTGAAAGGCACCTACTACCGACTGTATAAAGAGCATGGTGCACAGCAGAGATAGCAATTGTAATTAGAAATATAATTATAACATTGTGCAATATTTATTGTACTTTTGTAAAATGACGAGTCTTCTCTTTGTTCTTCCGGTGAATCAATATTGATATTATTTAGCGTTGATTCTCTACAACGTTCTTTACAAAATGTGTGTCTTTTCGATATTTATTGTGATCTCAGCTTAATTAATGTAGGCAGTTTTCAGGGCGTATCCAGGAAGGGTAGTCTGGGGGGGAGGCACAAAAACTTCCACTAGCGGCCGAACCAAATGGTGTCGAAACTTTTCGGTGCCGGGCCGCCTAACTTCAGCTTCTTCGCTGAGCGAGATTGGTGACGTCGGAAGACAGGGAGGGGGTACTGTTGACAATGTTTCATCGCTCCGCGGCCGTGACTTCATCAGCTCTTCTTCAGCTTCTGACGAGGGTGGTGGTTGGGCGTGCTGTTGTAATGTTTTCGGCGCCGACGCTTGTAACTTCAGCTTATTGTAACCTGATCGGGGACACATTTCCGAGGGTCTACAGGGCATGATCACAAGGCCCCATTAAAAACGAGGTTTACGGGCACGCAAAATTCTGAAGGTCTAGGAGGGAACGTGCACTCAAGCCCACCTGGATCCGCCTATGGTTTTAAAAAGATGTTACATTATCTGACAGTGATTGAGATCGTTCCAAATGCAGGTGCCATGTTAGAGAAGACACGAATACCTTGCGGCGTGCGGTAGGCACAGTCAACAAAACTGCAGTATTAGATCGCAGGGAGCCCGTGTATTGATAATCAACGAGAAACTTAGATATGTAGGATCATGTAGACGTTCTATGAAGGTGACGAGAAGAATGTTGAATGTGATTAAAAATCTAAAAGGCTGACAAAGCAGATAGCTAAGAACCATTTTTATATGATTGTTTGTCCTTGCTACGTGTTGTCCATATAGTAAGTAGGACAAAGATAGAACTCTAGACAGGGTACATATGAGAGAGGGGCTACACTTATTCCAGAACGGAGCAAACATAGTTATGTAAATCGCCAGAAAGAAGTTGGCTTAACAACTGTACATATCACGAGATTAAGGGTATATCAGATAAACATTTCTTAGCTAGATAATTGTTGTGGAAATACTAATAGAATATTTGTTTTACGCTTAAGACAGATTGAAGAATTAAAGAACAAGAGGTAACGTTAATGACGGAACAACGTTGAGTAGATATAAGAAACTAGTATTTCACTCACAGCGCTATAAATGAATGGAACATAATAGTATTATTTACTGATTGTGTAAATACTAACAGTGTAAATGTGTTTACCAAAAATTTGACAAATACCTCAGAACATTAGGTTCATAAATCAATAAAAATAAACGTTTGACTTTAGATAGGCAACACGCTTCGCTTTCTTGTCAACTTGCCATCTGATCTGAGGTTCATGTTCTGGATGGCAATCTTATTAATTCTGGTTAAAGCGTGTGAATAAAGGAGCGGCGAAATGATTAATTCGATGCGTTGGTCGATATTTCCGACGCTCTTCTTGCTGTCGCTATATGTTGTAGTTCTTCATTTCAGCCTTTCCTTTGATAGCGTCTTTTATTGACGTGTAACAAAAGTCTCTCTACCTATAACGCGTCGCATTTGAACATTCTTATGCCACCCACGAACTAGGTGATCTTTTTTAGCGTGAAGATGGTTCGTTATTGCTGATTATCCAGGCATCGGAAAAATATATATTGCGGTGTATGCATCATCTTATATTCGGTGAGAACATATTGAGAACATCGCTGCATGCTTGGGGAATAATGGAGACCATTCCGTGGACGTGGGTGCGTCTGTTTCAAGAGAAAGACAACTCTTCTCCTTGTCGTTCTCGGAGGTCCCTTGCGGCTTGTTCTGCAGACATGCACTATTGGTTCTCGTCTATGCCCTTTCAAGATCTCTCCCCCTCGTGACTTCGGTCCTATTCTCCTTCTACCGTCCTCTTCTCTTTATACCATCCTCTTCTCCTTTTGCCTCTTCTCCTATTGCCGTCCTCTCCCCCTTCTACCGTCCTCTTCTCCTTCTGCCGTCATCTTCTCCTATTGCCATCCTCTTCTCCTTCTACTGTCCTGTTCTCCTATTGCCGTCCTCTTCTCTTCTGCCGTCCTCTTTTCTTTATGCCATCCTCTTTTCTGTATGCCATCCTCTTCTCTTTTCACAATCCTCTTCTTCTTTTATCGTCCTCTTTTCCTTCCATCTTCCTCTTCTCCTTCTCCCGTCCTCTTTTCGTTATCAATCTCTCCACACGCATTCTCTGTATATACTTACTTACTCACTTATTGATGCAAAGACAAGAGGTTGAGTGAACTAAAGGCTTGTTGTGTATTGTCCTGAATACGTTGGATAACCGTTTTTAAGCGAAATCATCTGCTTATCTTAGGTGAGTTGCTATATATTCTCCAATCTTTCCGGTGGTTTTGTTGGAATTTACGTCACGCCGGTCCAACTCTGACTGATCTAGGATGATGGTGATTGAAATAATGTAATTTTCCACAACTCATAACCAACGTGGGTGAAGGAAACCTCATTCCTCGTACCAACAATCTGGATACCACGAAGTACTTGTGCTGGTTATCAACGTACACCCTCGCTCCAAGAGTAAATTTTTGGCATATGGCTATTTCTTCGTTCAGAAGTTCGAAGATCTGGAATTTAGTGTCAACCTTGTACACAACATATCAGAGTTCATAAGTTTTCATATAATATCTATACACTATTATAACCGGTCAGCAAAGTTATTGTTGTCGTACACACTGACAGCTATGGAAAGAGTCGACTGCAGCTCGCTCGTGACTACGTTGTGCGAAGAAGTCGAACTGTTGTAGCACCAGTAGTGAAGGTAACATAACACCCGCATTGTCAATGTCCAACGTTGAAGTCTGGGGAATTATGGTTATGGTTCCATGATCCTCTATTACATTCTTTCTTGCTATCACACCCGCATTGTCAATGTCCAACGTTGAAGTCTGGGGAATTATGGTTATGGTTCCATGATCCTCTAGTACATTCTTTCTTGCTATCACACCCGCATTGTCAATGTCCAACGTTGAAGTCTGGGGAATTATGGTTATGGTTCCATGATCCTCTAGTACATTCTTTCTTGCTATCACACCCGCATTGTCAATGTCCAACGTTGAAGTCTGGGGAATTACGGTTATGGTTCCATGATCCTCTAGTACATTCTTTCTTGCTATCACACCCGCATTGTCAATGTCCAACGTTGAAGTCTGGGGAATTACGGTTATGGTTCCATGATCCTCTAGTACATTCTTTCTTGCTATCACACCCGCATTGTCAATGTCCAACGTTGAAGTCTGGGGAATTATGGTTATGGTTCCATGATCCTCTAGTACATTCTTTCTTGCTATCACACCCGCATTGTCAATGTCCAACGTTGAAGTCTGGGGAATTACGGTTATGGTTCCATGATCCTCTAGTACATTCTTTCTTGCTATCACACCCGCATTGTCAATGTCCAACGTTGAAGTCTGGGGAATTGCGGTTATGGTTCCATGATCCTCTAGTACATTCTTTCTTGCTGTCACACCCGCATTGTCAATGTCCAACGTTGAAGTCTGGGGAATTACGGTTATGGTTCCATGATCCTCTAGTACATTCTTTCTTGCTATCACACCCGCATTGTCAATGTCCAACGTTGAAGTCTGGGGAATTATGGTTATGGTTCCATGATCCTCTAGTACATTCTTTCTTGCTATCACACCCGCATTGTCAATGTCCAACGTTGAAGTCTGGGGAATTACGGTTATGGTTCCATGATCCTCTAGTACATTCTTTCTTGCTATCACACCCGCATTGTCAATGTCCAACGTTGAAGTCTGGGGAATTATGGTTATGGTTCCATGATCCTCTAGTACATTCTTTCTTGCTATCACACCCGCATTGTCAATGTCCGACGTTGAAGTCTGGGGAATTATGGTTATGGTTCCATGATCCTCTAGTACATTCTTTCTTGCTATCACACCCGCATTGTCAATGTCCAACGTTGAAGTCTGGGGAATTACGGTTATGGTTCAATGATCATCTATTACAGTCTTTCTTGCTATCACACCCGCATTGTCAATGACCAACGTTGAAGTCTGGGGAATTATGGTTATGGTTCCATGATCCTCTAGTACATTCTTTCTTGCTATCACACCCGCATTGTCAATGTCCAACGTTGAAGTCTGGGGAATTATGGTTATGGTTCCATGATCCTCTACTACAGTCTTTCTTGCTATCGCACCAGCCTCGAGTATCTTCGTCTTCTTTGCGAAACTCTGCACCTCTGATCAGGACTTCCGGTTTATAAAACCATCGGTGGGATTTCTTCTCGTAAGCGGTGCCCGGGTAATTACTATAGGTAATCCTATATCTCAAGATTCGTCGGCAAAGTCCAATTAACCTCTTTCAGACCGGTCAATTTGTGCTAGGTAATCATCGCTGAAACGCGAGACGACTGTGGCGGTTTCTCTCGTTAACTGTGAGTGTAAACGTGTGTGGCATTACTATAGTGTCGCATGACATATTATGTTGTTGCAGACCAGACGTAACCGAGTCGCGGCGCCACCTTGCAAATAAAACGAAACTAATGCATTGGCGAGAACAGTGTTCTGCACATTATCCGTGTAAAATATCACGTACACACGTGCACACGCTCGCTCGCTCTCCACATGAGGTCACGCTTTCTCCCCCCCCCCCTCTCTCTCTCTCTCTCTCGCTCCCTCTCTCTCTCTTTCTCACGCTTTCTCCCTCTCTCCCTCTCTCCCTGCTTCCCTCCCTCCCTACCTGCCTCCCTCCCTCCCTCCCTCCCTCCGTCCCTTCCTTTCTTCCTCCCACCCTTTCTCGCTTCCTCCCTCCCTCCCTCCATCCCTCCCTCCTTCCCTCCCTCCCTCCCCTCTCCCTCCTTCCACTTCTCCTTTCCTCCTTCCCCCTATCCCTTCCTCTCTCCCCCTCTCCCTTCCTCCATCCCTCTCCCTTCCTCCCTCCCCCTTCCCCCTCCCTCCCTCCCCCTCTCCATTCCTCCCTCCCTCCCCCTCTTCCTCCCCCTCTCCCTCCCTTCCTCCCCCCTCTCCCTTCCTCCCTCCCTCCCTCCCATTCTCCTTCCCTCCCTCCCTCCCACCTCACCTCTTTCCCTCCCACCCTTTCTCGCTCCCTCCCTCCCCTCTCCCTTCCTCCCTCCCTCCCTCTCTCCCTCACTCCCTCCCTCCGTCCCTCCTACCCTTTGTCGCTCCCTCGCTCCCTCCTTCCCTCCCCCTCCCTCCCTCCCTCCCTCCCTCCCTCCCTCCCTCCCTCCCTCCCTCCCTCCCTCCCTCCCTCCCTCCCTCCCTCCCTCCCTCCCTCCCTCCCTCCCTCCCTCCCTCCCTCCCTCCCTCCCTCCCTCCCTCCCTCCCTCCTTCCCTCCCTCCTTCCCTTATCCCTCCCTCCCTCCCTCCCTCCCTCCCTCCCTCCCTCCCTCCCTCCCTCCCTCCCTCCCTCCCTCCCTCCCTCCCTCCCTCCCTCCCTCCCTCCCTCCCTCCCTCCCTCCTTCCCTCCCTCCTTCCCTTATCCCTCCCTCCCTCCCTCCCTCCCTCCCTCCCTCCCTCCCTCCCTACCTCCCTCCCTACCTCCCTCCCTCCCTCCCTTCCTCCCCCCTCTCTCTCTCTCTCCCTTCCCTTCTCGCTCCCTTCCTCCCCTCTCCCTTCCTCCCTCCCTCCCTTCCCTCTCCCTCCCACCCCTCTCCGTTCCTCCTTCCCCCCTCTCCCTTCCTCCCTCTCTCCCCCTCTCCCTTCCTCCATCCCTCCCCCTCTCCCTCCCTCCCTCCCCTCTCCCTTCCTCCCTTCCTCCCTCCTTCCTCTTCCCCCCTCCCTCACCCTCTCCCTCCATCCCCCCCTCCCTCCCTCCCTCCCTCCCTCCCTCCCTCCCTCCCTCCCTCCCTCCCTCCCTCCCTCCCTCCCTCCCTCCCTCCCTCCCTCCCTCCCTCCCTCCCTCCGTCCGTCCGTCCGTCCGTCCGTCCGTCCGTCCGTCCGTCCGTCCCTCCCTCCCTCCCTCCCTCCCTCCCTCCCTCCCTCCCTCCCTCCCTCCCTCCCTTTTTTTAATAACGGTTTAATGTTTGTTTCTTTCCATTCTATAGCCCCTAATTTTAGCTACCATTTCCGGGGTTACAATTAACTGTCCCAAATAGTCTGATTCCGCCCACTAGAACTTAACCTCTGGTACTGGCAGTGAACTAACATCTTACATGGTAAACACGAAACTAAGATACTTATCCAAGTCTTCTGCCATTAAGAATCCCTCTGATGTTATATATCCAACACTATCTTCTAGAAGACCGACCTTATCCTGAACTTTCTGTTTGCTCCGAACATTATGTATAATATTCTCGCTGTCACGTTTTATATTACAAGCACATTTTTTGTCATAGCTTCTCTTTGAATTTATAATTTCAATTGTACCTTGGTTAAGTGTTTCTTTATAAATGTTGTAATCTTCATCATTTCCAATAAGTCTATATGACTTCCACGTAATTTAATTTTCTAATGCCTTCTTTTGATATGTGTTTCTTTCTGGACAGTTTCCCCTATTTTTTTCAAGGAACAAATTTATCGACAATGCACTTAATTTCACTCTTTAAGATATTCCAACATTCTGTTGCTGTCTTATTCGATTTAGCAGTAGTAGCAACAGCGGTAGTAGCAATAGCAGTAGCAATACCAGTAGCCCTACCAGTAGCAGTAGCAATAGTAGTAGTAGTAGTCGCAGCAGCAGCAGCAGCAACAGCAACAGCAGCAGCTGACGTAATGTACTTTATGTTTACACTCATATCAAGAGTACAACTCTGTTCAAAGGTGATGACAATGAAATGCTAAGACTTATATAGTGATTAGTACAGTTAATAAAATGTGAGTAATCTATTAACTATTAAACGTATATCCAGGCTAAAATTGCATTAAACAAAAATGTTCTAAACAAACCTAAGCTGAAACTATCAAAATGTACATATAAAAGCAAACACGCAATATGAGAATGTCGAGAGTTACATTAAAATAGAAAGTAATATAAATTGAATAAAAATAGACAATAATATATTAATTAATACAAATTAAAATAATCTAACAGCAGACAATTAAATTATAATAATAATAATTAATTAATAATAGGAATAATATATACTATGATATGGGGAGTGATTATTATATAGACCGTGCACGACTTGCCCACCTGACGCAAACATTACATTCAAGATTTTTCCTTTCACACTTCCCTTTCTATTTATTGTCTAAATCCTTTTTTTAACTCTGGTGAGCGGAATAATTTAACACATCAGTAACTAACTCAGAGCCTTTCTGCTTGCGTAAGCACGTACGATTTGAAAAATTGTTTAACTCAGTATTATAAAATATAGTAACTGTTTATTTCTGACGAAATCCATATAAATCTATAACATATATGAAAGTACAATATAACAACATTAATATGAATAGGCCACGCGTTAAAACAACAAGTCAAACAAACTAATATACTGTCTTAAGACATAATATAGCTGTATAACAACTACAACAATCGTTACACAATATATGCACGTTTGCGTTAAAGGCATGTCAAGCAAATTTAATTAAATACACGATAAGCGTTAAAGGCACATTGTTGATTAATCCAAGAAAGGTTCATTGAACGTGTAGGCATACAATGGAAAAACACGAAATATTGCTCTTCACTTATTAATCGTATGCAGGCGCCGTGCCTTGACACATAAACAATTCAGATAACAGCATGTATGTGAAAACTCTGTTGTCGAATGTATCAACATTATCTAAATTATTGATGTCCTCGTCTTTCCGATCGGTTCGAGTGTTTATTTCAAACAAAGTAGGCGCGGCCACAATTAGACTATCAATGACCTTGCGGTGACGATAATGGTGTTATGTGGGTCACGGTAATGATGCATCAGTCCAATGTTCCTGCATGCAGTTGATTAACATCTTACAAAAGAGCTTCTTTTCAAACAAATTATACTCCAAGCATTACGTGGCGTAGTGTTACCACGCACGAGCAGGCACATGCACACGCACACGCACACACACGTTCGCACACACGCGCGCAAGCATACCTTAATAGACACTCATACGGACAGGCAGCCGGTAGGCAGGCAGGCAGGCAGGCACACATATACACACAGGCAGACATATGTACGTACAAACACAGAGAGACCGTCAGCGTGTTTTGTTTTTACACTCGTGGAAACACTGACAGTGACAATTGCTCAGTGGTTCCTTGTCCACCGTGTGGCGCCACTGTAATGGCTCGGATATATGTTACGTTAAAGAAAAATTGTACCATTTCTAATTACAGAAAACAAAACTTTGGGATCAGTAATATATGACCAGCATTGTGTGCAGGTTACCTAAATTGACTATGTCCAAGAGATTTTTCACTACACAATGTGCAGATAAATCTGACATCCCCGTGATGGACACAGTAGCAACAAGCGCGATACCGTTTATGTAAAGACGATTTATAACAGGCGTGTAAACGTTCCGAAGATGGCAAGCAATATTAATGCTTTCAATGATTACATATGTAGGAAACAAATCACAACCCGAGTCCGCCCAAAACATATAAACACAAGTGGTGTCGATGGGTCGGTGAAGGTGTATGTTGTACTAACGTCAGCTATTTTCAGAGTGATTATTCTTGAAAATAGGCCCACATTTGTCCCGTTGTAAAGGGAAACCACTCACATTGCACCGTTTGAGTATGTGTTGCTATGAATCCACACGCACCGCAGATGCCATGCTGTATGTGCGTTTGTGTGTGTGTATGTGCGCGCGCGCGTGTTTATGTATATATATATATGAATGTATGTGTGTGTGTATGTATGTATGTATATGTGTATGTATGTATGCATTTATGTATGTATGTATGTATGTATGTATGTATGTATGTATGTATGTATGTATGTATGTATGTATGTATGTATGCATGCGTGTGTGTGTGTGTGTGTGTGTGTGTGTGTGTGTGTGTGTGTGTGTGTGTGTGTGTGTGTGTGTGTGTGTGTGTGTGTGTGTGTGTGTGTGTGTGTGTGTGTGTGTGTGTGTGTGTGTGTGTGTGTGTGTGTGTGTGTGTGTGTGTGTGTGTGTGCATGTGTGCATGTATGCATGTATGCATGTATGTATGAATGTATGTATGTATGTATGTATGTATGTATGTATGTATGTATGTATGTATGTACGTATGTACGTATGTATGTATGTATGTATGTACGTATGCACGTATGCACGTATGCACGTATGTACGTAAGTATGTATAAATGTAAGTCAGTATGGATTAAGCCATTATTCCCATGTTTCCACGATTTCTTCGAGCTACATATACCACCTGCCGATTAGCTGCAGACATTTGACCGAACTTGCAACAATAGAGAATGCACTCGTTGCGAATACCTACTAGCAGTTACGTCATGTTCGTAAAACATCAGGTACGAATACTTTCTATGCCGTATTCTGCATCTGTGTGTACGGACGGGCGGGCATGTTTGCTTGTATAGGCCTTATGGCTGCATGTATAATACTGGTTTGATCACTTAAATGTAAAAGATTAAAGGTAAAGTAAGTAAAAAGGTAAGTTCTTATACAGCGCAGTATCCAGTCCTCAGGACTGCTCAAAGCGCTTTACACTTTACTCCCTGGCAGACCTGCTCAATCGAACACCATCTCGACTTCTCTTGGAAGCATCCAATTAACAAGTATGCATCTATAAATATATTGTATTGTTTTGCATGAGAAATGGAGGTTAAGCAAGCCGGGAATCTATTAAAGTTACATCATTGTTAACTGTTAGGTACTGTGTGGTTTTATCCAACACCGATCGGTAATAGGCTGGGACTTGGGCCTGTATGGCCATCACTGCGGCCGTTTCGGTCGGCGTCTGTCTGTCGTCGAGTGATTAAACAGTTTGACAAGTTGTTGGTTCTTTCATTAAGTTTAGTCAGCATATTACTAGTTTTGTTACAAGACGCAATATTAACCATTACAACATCGACGGTTAATAGTTTCTTTTTTTTCGATCGTTTCATATGCATATCCCGAGAATGTGAACCAGTTTTTTATATATAAGATTCGTTAGGTCGTTTGCACATACATGTTCGTTAGTTGACGTAAGCAAGACACAAACTGGCACATTCTTGCCACCGGATCCAGTCACAAATCCTAGAAATAATACCTAGCAAACC
>OZ023207.1:7266339-7336503 GCA_963995525.1 Escarpia spicata | reverse complement strand
TTCCCACTTTCCCAACCTGCCCGATATTGAAGATCAAGACAATTTATTTGAACAAATTTCACTACGATTATTACCACTTTATTAAACCGAATGTGCTCAGTGCAGCTCTTAATGTGTTAACTCAATTGAGGATATAAGCTAATGTGGAACAGCCTTTGTGTATTTTACACTTATTTCGTGGAAACGTAGATATTTCTGGCAACAAAGCACTAGCAGTTAGGTGAACTCTTACGGGGTAATTGAATATTTGCGATAAAGCTAAGGCCATATTGTTCAAGTCATTCACACATCTGCTGTCACTCTATCTTCATAAATACTTCGGTTGCAATAAAGATGAATTAAGTCTTTGTGGTGCGGCAGTGCGCCTTATCTGTTCGATCCATGCGAGTAGTTCGATACCTGTTTGCAGAGAAGAGCTTACGTGTGGGCGTTTTACGATGCCACGAACGGCGGAAGTGTTCTGAACGCGTGAACGGGCACCCGATGGATATCTCGAATTGACAATACATTGGTGACGTAGAGATCCTGATAAAATGTGTGCGTGCGTGAATGTGTGTGTGTGTGTGCGTGTGCGTGTGCGTGTGCGTGTGCGTGTGCGTATGTGTATTTGTGTTGGTGTATTTGTGTTCGTGTAAGTGTGTGTGTGTGCGTTTGTGCGCGCGCGTGAGTGTGTGTGCGTATGTGTGCGCGTGTGTGCGAGTGTGTGTGTTTGTGTATGTGTGCGTGTATATGTGTGTGTGTGAGTGTGTACGTGCGTGCGAAGGTGCGCGTACGTGTGTCTGAGCTTCCTTCTACCTCGTTTCTATGTCAGGGGAAGTAAATATGGAGGTAATTGTATGATACTTCGTTAACGCCCAGTGTTCATAAACTCACAGATGGTACGCATGCACCCAGTACTTCACTGTTCAGTATCATATCAATATGATTTCTGATATTAATGATATATGACCTATGCTACCAATACATCACATTGAAGTCACGCAAACCTGCAGTAAGGGCAACTTTTATTACCACCACGTCACGGTACGTAGGACGTTTACTTTGCAAACTCGAGGTAATTTTACGTCATGCGTGAACGTAGCCAACTCACTGCCATTGTTCGTGTGACGTGTACACGTTGCCATGGAGTTGCTACCACCAGTAAAGCCGTTATTCCTCTTTTGTTCGCATACAAATGTTTTATGCTTCGTGCAAGAATTCCTTGGTTTCGATTAAACGTGAGTACCACGTTACGTGTATGACTTTGGGTAGAATGAGTTACCTAGGATATATTATGGCGGTCAC
This sequence comes from Escarpia spicata, assembly GCA_963995525.1. NCBI lineage: Eukaryota > Metazoa > Annelida > Polychaeta > Sabellida > Siboglinidae > Escarpia > Escarpia spicata. The sequence goes on along the minus strand of OZ023207.1, from coordinate 7,335,219 downwards.
GACTGAGCCTTTATTCTGCCCTCGCAATGCATGTAGTAATGAAATACCTTAACAAACAGATGCTTAACCGTTAAATATACACTCACGCATACACATGCTGCATATATAGGTGTGTGCGTGTGTGTGTATATGTGTGTGTGTGTGCGTGTGTGTGTATATGTGTGTGTGTGCGTGTGTGTGTATGTGTGTGTGTGCGTGTGTGTGTGTGTGTGTGTGCGTGCGTGCGTGTGTGTGTATGTTTGTGTATGTGCGTGTGTGGGTGGGTGGGTTGTGGGCGTGTGTGTATAGTCATAGTGTATATGTACGCATGCATATGTGGTAGTTTGGATGTATTTGTTTTTAAATGTGAATATCTTGTTTTTATTTAGGTTGTATAGATTTAGCGGAAAGGCGTTGTAAAGTGCGGCAAACCGTAAATAATTCATTTGTTATGCTATGTTAAATGATTCTGTACTTCAACAGTACTATTTGATACATGGAACGACTTCGAACATATGTAGTGTAAATCTTAAAAACGTTATGAAATAAATACTTTTGTTATACTAAAAAGCTTGTTACCTAACTTATTTTACACACATACATACACACACGCGCACACGCGCATACACACACACAAACACACACACACGCACACACACACGCACACACACACGCACACACACACACACATACGCACACACACACACACACACACACACACACACACACACACACACACACACACACACACACACACACACACACACACACACACACACACACACACACACACACACACACACACACACACACACACACACACACACACACACACATGTATGAAATAACTGCCATATGTTGTTACATCAAGAAACATGCAGGTGTATGTTGCTCGAAAACTTGTTTTGCGAAGTGCTTCACCTTTCGACTCTTCCGAACGAACACGTGTTAGTGCAGAGAGTTACAAGTTATCGTGTTCGAGTCAACCACGAAGTGTCCTTTCCAGTATCTCGTGTAACTGTTGGTCGAGCGGGTATCTGGTTACTGGGCGGTCTGCCTTTATAGCTGAGTTATCAACTTGGTCAGACACATCGTTAGATACGTTTGTCATTGTTGAATTGATGATAGCAACTGGACCTCCGAAGTGCTAGGCGGGTTTAGGTCAAGTACATACATCCGGTGCTGGACAACGAAGAATGAATACGATACAGCAATGGCGGACTTATACAGAGGCAGTATGCAACGCATCACTAGGGTGGAGAAAGGCTCGCAGGATGAATTGTAAAGCAGGCTCAGTCTTACGGAGGCGCTCTGCAAGCCCGGTGCAGAAGAGATGCTGCGAAAACGGCGCCTTCGGTGGATGGGACAGTTCCCGCGGATGAGGAATAACAACTCCCTGTAGTAGGGAAATAGTTTGTGTACAAAGAGGTATCGGACCGTGGAATAGTCTGATGTGTGAACAACCGGGGCATCAAGAGACGTGCTCGTTTACTGCACGTATATCTAACATGAGTGATTTGTCACGAGCGCGTGTGAGGACATAACTCTCGCCTTGTGACGGTGATGATGACGTCAAGTATTTTGGTCAATAGATCAGTGATTAACAGGTGCTGTAATTTCCGGGTTAATAAATTACAACCTTTGTTGTAACGTAAGCCGGATATCATCGTTTGTTAATAGTTTTATGTATCGGCAATACTTGAAATAAAACACATTTTGAGAGCGTTCATAACCATGATAAATGCCGCTGCGCATTCACAGTGGAAGTAATCAGTCGGACTTATAGTTCCTTCCGCAAATCTAAATGTTGTTATGACATAGATATGTCAAGTTCGTTGATGGTTTTGAAAAGCTGAAATGTGAAAGTTACTTAAAACTACTCCATCTATTCGATTTATTTGCTACAATAACGTTTCAGAATGATTTCGTGAAAAAGCAGACCTACCTAGTATTCACTATGATATGATAGTTCGTTTGTGCCTATTTTGCATTTTTGCTTGGTGAGTGTAGAAGACAAACTATACAATTAGTTGTGAGCCGATCCGCCCGAAATGGTTCGGTTGATATAACTTTATAGGACTTGAGTTGGGAAATGACTATTTAGCCAATCATCCAGACAGCGTAGTCATCATTCGGGGTGACTTTAACCACACACATTTGAAGAAGGTACTGCTCAGGTACAAGCAACACGTAGACTGTGCCACACGCAATAGCAAGGTTCTGGATCACTGCTACACAGTCTTTAAGAATGCGTACCGTGCCACCACCAGGGCTCCCCTCGGAGAGTCTGATCACGCAACGGTCGTCTTCATCCCCACATACAGACAGAAAATGAAAACGTCGAAGCCATTAAAGAAGACTGTAAAGAAGCAGACGGACGATTCGACTGCAGCTCTTCGAGTATGCCTGGAGTGCACAGATTGGGACATGTTTAAAGAGGCATGTCATGACCTAGACGTGTACGCTGATACCGTGACATCCTACATTAACTCGTGTGAGGAGGTGTGCGCGGAGACAAAGACTGCCACTCTGTATGGCAACGATAAACCTTGGTTCACCAGGGACATCAAGCAGAAACTGGCGGCGAAGAACGCGGCGTTCATCAGCGGCAGCAGGGGAGAATTCAGGAGAGCTAAGTGCGAGGCGCAGAAGGCTGTTAAAAAGGCCAAATTCTTATACAAACGCAAACTTGAGGACCAGTTCGCTTCCAACAACACCAGATCTGTCTAAAAAGGCCTGCGGCAGATTACGCAGTACAAGGAACGCGCAACGGCCATCAACAGCAGTGACCCCACATTCCCTGATCAGCTGAACGACTGTTACGGCAGAGTTGACAAGCTTAGCTATTCACCAGAGCAGCGCCCACTTCCAGCATGTACCCCTTCTGTCACAGCCCTTCATAGTCCAGGAAGCTGAGGTGAGGAAACTGTTCAGGAGACAGAGCACGCGCAAGGCCTCGGGTCCAGACAACACCTCCATATCTACCCTGAAGAACTGCGCCGACCAACTCTCTGCGGTGTTTACGGACATCTACAACTCGTCTCTCCAGCAGTGCAGAGTTCCAGTCTGCTTCAAAACTTCCACCATTCCCAAGAAGTCCAACATCAGCGGGCTGAACGACTAGCGTCCAGTGGCACTGACCTCAGTCGCCATGAAAGTGTTCGAGCACATAGTACTCGAGTACCTGAAGTCGGCCACCGACGGCCTCCTGGACTCGCACCAGTTTGCATATCAAGCAAACAGACCAGTAGACGATGCGGTAGCTTTAGGTCTGCATCACATTCTGAAGTACCTAGAGAGGCCAGGAACCTATGCTAGGGTCCTGTTCATTGACTTCAGCTCAGCATTTAACATCATCATCCTATTCAGACTGTTCGATAAACTTTCGTTGTTGAATGTACATCCTGCCATGTGTCACTGGGTCCTTAACTTTCTTCTTCACAGGCCTCAATCTGTCAAAGTCAACAACTCTATCTCCAGACCTCAGATCCTAAATACAGGTGTCCCTGAAGGTTGTATCCAATCCTCCTTCCGGTTTACTATCTTCACAAATGACTGTGTCTCCGTGGACCAATCGGTCCTTGTGATCAAGTTTTCCGACGACACCACTGTGGAGGGCTGCCTCTTTCAACAAATGGCGTGGATGTCGAGCAGGTTGAATCTTTTAGATTCCTTGGAACAACAATTTCAAGCGATATCAGCTGGTGCACAAACACACTGGGCATTACAAAAAAGGCACAGCAACGCCTGTTCTTCATGCGGCAGCTCAAGAGATTCGGCATTGACCAGGAGATTATGATACGATTCTACCGCGCAATCATTGAAAGTATCCCCACTTTCTCGATTGTTGTGTGGTTTGGCCGCGCCAGTAAGGAGGAGAAACAACGGCTAGAAGTTATCGTGAAAGGCGCATCTAGAATCATTGGTCGCGAGTTGCCATCCATTGAATCTATTTACCATGCTCGCTGTGCACAAAAATCCAAGGGCATTGTAGGGGATACTACCCACCCAGCCAACTATCTCTTTGAACTTCTTCCTTCTGGCAAGCTCTATAGAAGTATCAAGACAAGGACCACTAGACTTTAAACTATTTTTTATCCACAGGCTGTGAGTCAGTTGAACCGCGAGATGCCATGATATTGTTTTCAGTCGGTTTAGATTTATGTCGCCATGCTAAATTATATTTTTATTTTATTTACTAACTTGACTACATGTATATGCACATACTTTTAAACTGTCAGCTTAGTTTTTATATAGTCAGCTAATTTATGTATGAGTATCTGGCGATAGACAGTGGTGGATATTTATATATGAAACATTTTTTCGCGCATTAATCTCTACATGGCTGAATGCTTCCCATATTAGTCGAGATGTTCGATTGAACTGAACTGTCAGGGAGTAAAGTGTGACGCGCTTTGAACGGCCCCAACGCCTGGATACTGCGCTGTATAAGAACTTACATTTCTTTTTCACACTTAAACACGCACGAGTGCACATGTCACGTAAACACGCAGGTAACGGCCACCATTTGAGCATATCGTTCACCCGCTACTTCAACATATGATATCCCGGTCAGTAAACCGAGAATGTTGACCCGAAGCATATGCATCTTCCGTGTCTTATATAAATGGATGTCCGTGGTTTAATGTTCGTTGTCTTCAACGTGTGAATGGTGTCTACGTGTTTCTTTACATTTATGGAGATATGATTGAGGTCACATCTTGACCTATAATTAAAAAATTCGTAATCTTGGCCGCCACTTGTGGGTCTACCTCACTTACTGAACAGATTAAAGTCAGCTGGTTCACTAATCCCCCGCGGTTCCGAGCGGGGTGGAAGCCAGATGAGTCGGTTCGTTCTGCCCCCTCAACGATACATCTCAAGCTAACCAATATTCTACAATGTGCACCTATACACGAGTGTTCACCGGTGCATTTTGAAGATCCAGTTGTCAGGCCGTGTAAACGGTTGCCATCAGTCACGTTGAAGTTACTAGTGTGCAACTTTACAACAACCTTTCCCCCGATGTGTTGAATTATATAGTTTTCTTAATTTGTCTCTGCAGAAACGGTAAGGGTACAAAAGGATGTAAAACTTGTTTATACTAGCACGATATATCACGGATATATCGGTTTCTAGCGTGGGTAAATCTAATTTATATCAATGTCGTCACGTCAGTCCTACTAAAGCGCGATTTATATATAATTTGACACATTAGCCGAGGTTTGGTTTATTTTTATCAAAACATTGCAACTATAAAACAACTGAAATTATATTTCGTTACTGCATCAATAAAACAACAAGCATTATTAATTACGATAACGCAGTAGTAATGTCGTCACGAAGGTTATACTATCAATAGCATAGTGTATATATCTGATGCAAAAAGTATGGAAAATATATTACAGGTTCAGTTTAGTCTTGGCGATAATGTAATTGGAGAAATGTTATAGACGTAGAGTGTAAGCTGCTGGTGTTTATGAATGTCGATCAGATAAACATACATCGTTCGGCAAGATTGTACATGCAATTGTCTTTTGACAGACTAGATGTCTCAGTTTAACTATCTCACTTTCCGTGAATCGCCTCTGCACAGTGTAGTAAGAACAATTAAACAAATAAGACGTCAGAACAATCACATTGCAAACCAATCACGTGGCATTAGCTATACCGAGTGTCCAGTTGAAATGGACAGACTGCTTAGGAATTGTTGTGGGAAGCATTTAGCCACGTTGTAATTAATCCGCGAAGACTCTTCGTACACATATATCTTCCACTGTTTGTAGCCATGTACTCATGCATACAGCTAAATGACGTGGAGCAAAGTCGAGTGAAAGAACATGCCGAAGTTTCGAAACGACAGCCACATAAATCGAATACAGTTTCACGTGATTGAGTTCGATGCTTTAAACACTGCACCACCGCGCTCTTTTGTGATCTTACATGTTACACCAGCCTTGCAAATTAACCTCACAAATCTAATCATTTGCATATTCGAATTATTGATCGAGTCAATGTCACATCAGGAACAGTGGTCCTGTTAATTCATTCGAGGCGCGATAAACAAATTATTTTCTGAATGTACATATATGTCAAAACCACCTGCTCGGTGTCTTCATAGTAAACTCATTACTGATATCTGCCATTGTTAATAGAACTCATTTGAATTTGCGCGTTCATTTGCCAACCGTACGTTTTTGTTATCCCGTTGTTTGTTGAAAACGCATTATCAATTACGTAGTTGCCTAGAATACAAATGCGGTAATGTTTTTGCATTATTAAATGATAATAATTCAAACTATTTCAAAGGAGTCGACATTTCCTGATACAGATTCTGGCGGAAATGTAGGTTTTTCAATTCGTGAGAACCAGATAACCGAATGCAGTGATATTTTCAAATTCACAGTGTTTTTTTGTTCACACCAAAGAACGCAGCATACATGTGTCATAAAAATATAGTAGAAATCTGTGGCTATTTATATTGGGCATATAGTAATGGCTATTTTTAATTACATAATTATGTTCTCACGATCGCGATTACTTCTATGATCAAGTGCGTGCGTGCGTGCGTGCGTGTATGTGTGCGTGCATGTGTGCGTGTGTGCGTGCGCGCGCGTGTGTGTTTGCGCGCGCTCACGTGCGCGCGTGTTTGTGTACGTTTGTGCATGTGTGCGTATGCACGTCTGTGAGTGTATGGTCATTAATAACAACAGCTATAAATAACACTATCTTACCACGGATGATGTTTAGGTGAACAGTGCACGCTGCTGATTCATATTTTGGCGTGAGTCACATGCAAATGCGATATCAATGCTCCAATAAAAAAGTAAAATCACAGTAAATTTAAATATCGTTTATTCGTCGATCCCAAATAGTTCATATATATTCGGGTATTTTGCTACTTCTAGTCGCAGTAACAAAGTGATCGCGGTCCATAGAGGTTGGACAAAAATGTTAACAAAAGTTTCTCACATGAAATTGGTTCGCTGGTGATATATCTCATCTCAAACAATTCTCCACCCGAATCCACCAATGACAAAACCTCGTTTTCGGCCCAAATCCAAGTTGACATTACACAAGGTCTAGTATTGAAATGGACCTAATTTTGGAACTAAGCAATATGGAAACACATTTAAGGTATCATTTCCAACTAACTTTAGGATGCCCATTCGTTTGGTAACATACCTGAGGTCGTTATAGGTCAAGGTCATGCATAGGTCAAGGTCAAGCCAACATTTAATAAAGTAAGCTAGACATAAGCTGGATTCGGGCCAAATTGACATGACTTTGCAACGAAATAAAGTAGAGGTCAATGTCATGCATTAAGGTCAAGGTCATGGCAAAATGTGACCAAAAATGACTCCGGATTTGGCCTAAATTGTGTCAGATACTTTACGTGATAAACTCTATGTTCGTTAGTTACCGTGGTTCGTTGCCTCGTAGTTAGTAATGACAGTAATAAACAACTTGTTTTGACAGACAGTCAAAAGATGAAAGAATAATAAGTACATAATGTACACACAGAATATGTAGGAGAAGGACCTCCACAGTCGAACTCTTCCGACCCGCCTCGGACCGCCCCTCAGGACCAAGAAGGTCAGTTTTGTATGAACTGCACAAGTCAGATGTCTACATGCACGCTATACACGTACATACGTTGATATTTCCTCGCAATGAATTGTATTTCCTGTCAGCATGTATGGGTAATATGTTATAACCTTGTGTCTTTTTCAGGTGATTTAAACGCGACTGCTCTTCTCGCTCGTCTCTCTCAGCTAGTGAAAAATGTGCAGGAGGGGAAGATGATTCTGGATGACGCACTCAAGAGCAGCACACACGGCTACATCCAGGTTGCGCTTGATGATTGGCGTGCTTCAATGCAAACGCATGGAACCGCCAGGCCGTGGATGCAGTAGCAGAGAATGGTCGCAATTCCGAGGGCCTTCATCCGGTCTGCGCATGTCGGAAGCTGGCCTTTATATTGACAGTCTATGTGTGCAAGCTTATCTTGCAGCTGCTGGGCACAACAACTACACAAAATCTCTTGCGCTGTTCATTCCAAAAATGCTGGACCCCGAGCGCACTCACCCAAATGTACACGCAGCTTTCATGAAGGGTCTTTTCCCGGTCAGGAGAAGTGATGATGCATGGCCAGGTATATTCACATATCTCTTCATAGAGCAAGTTCTGATGGCTGGCATTAATTCAACTGGGGGTCTAACGCACGGCCGTGGCTTCAACGAGAGTACTCGTCATCTCTTCCTTCTCTCCAGACCTGTATGTATTGATGTCAACCAGTAAACATTCGAGATAGCGGAGTTCTCTTAGAATACAGGAGATGGGCATTGTGACCTGGCAGCATCACGCATCCGACGTGACATGTCCAATATACAGAAGCTGTTTCAGGTGTTTCAACGAAACCTCAGAAACATGAGTTGTGCTCTTTCCCCATCTCTCTTCGACAGTCATATGTGCGTGGGGACTGTGGTCAAAGCGAAGCCCATACACTAGCTCTTGAAGCTTGTCCCTGCATGCATCGTCTCAGCCATGCTCCACAAGTTCTCATGGCCCAAGCACTCCAGCTATGCCGAAATCTGCGCTATGTATATCCGGCATGTACGCAGCAGCTATGGCCGTGCGTTGGTTGTGTTTGACGGGTATCACGGCCCCAGCACTAAGAACGAAGCCCATCGTCGTAGAACAGGGAACGATGGTTTAACCTTGAGCAAGAAAGCTTTCCTTGCCAATACGTCAAACAAACAGACCCTCATCAATCTCTTTGCAGAGGATACAGTCAAAGCAGACATCACTGTTGAACATGCAGAAGGGGATACAGACTACAAAATCTGTATGTTGGCATGTCTTTCTGCGAAGACAGAACCAACAGCTGTTGTCGCAGAAGATGGTGACCTCGAAACAGATGGTGTACATCATTACATTGAAGAAGAAACTGGATCCAGTCCTCTCAGAAGCTTTGTCCTTCCTGCACACTCTCAGTGGGTGTGGAACCATGTCAAGGCCATACTATTATGGAATTGGCAAAGTGACCGTTCTCACGAAGTACGCAACACTGAAAAGTCCACCTCCGTCTTCATGTCTCCACCTTTCTCGAAAGAGGACATCGAAAAGGCAGGAGAGGAGACCATGTTGGTGACATTCGGGTGCACCATATCACTAAGCCTCAACTCGGCACGGGAGGCGAAATTCCTGAAGGTGGCTACTTCTACACAATACGTGCCTCCAGAGAAGCTTCCGCCGACGAATGATGCAGCCGCCTTCCATAGTCATCGGATTTATCATCAGGTGCAGGGATGACGTGACAACGATATCTCCCCTAAGGTTTGGGGTTGGATAGCATCTTCCCCTGGTATCGTGCCTATCAGAATGACCCAGCCAGCGGTACCAGAGCGACCCCTCTAGATACTTCGCTGCAATTGCAATGGTCAATGCGATAAGAACACGTGCACCACAAGAATGGACTGCAGTGCACACCAGCATGTGGCCAGTACAAAGGCATCATCTGTATGAATGTGCCTCAAGTGGAGAGCCAGGATGACGATTATCATTGGGATGTTGACCAGAATCATGCAGGATTGTAAATATATAATATGCTTATATACATGATAGGATGGATTGATATTGAAACATACCGTTGAACTATAATCACCTGTAAAATAAGGTTTAAATTATTACGCCTAGTAAACTTGAATATAATGACACCTTAACATGTGTTTTACTTCATTTCGTTACAAAGTCATGCCAATTTGGTCCGAATCCAGCTTATTTCTAGCTTATTTTATCAAATGTTGTAATGACCTTGACCTTAATGCGTGACCTTGACTATTAATGACCTCAAATGTATCACCAATCGAATGGGCATCCTAAAGTTAGTTGGAAATGACACCTCAAATATGTTTCTATATTGCTTAGTTCCAATATATTTGGTCCATTTGAATATTACCCCTGTGTGATGTCGGCCATCTTGGATTTGCCATGGGTGGATTCGGGTGGATAATGTTTTTGGTAAGATATACCACCAACGAACCCATTTCAGGTGAGAAAGGTTTTTTTAACATTTTTGTCCAACCTAAATCGTTCGTTGCTTGGACTATCCCCGTGATATATGTAGATGGAAGCCGACGTAAATGTGCTGCAAATAATGTAGTCCTGTTTACTTGAGCAAGTGTGTGTAAAATATAAGATTATGTAGCGCAGTATCGAGTCTTTAGGACTGCGAAAACGCTCTACACTTTATCTGTACTTCTCTGGGAAGCCACGTTGTAGTTAATGTGCGAATACTAGTATCCACAAATACCCACCACCGTCTATAGTCATGTACTCATTCATTTTGCTCAGCTGAGTGAACCGGGGGACGTAAAGTAACGAACTTGCCCATTGTTGGAAACGGCAGCACAGGATTTGAATCCGGGTTCTCTCGATTGAGAGTCCGATGCTCTAGACACTGCGCCCATGCGCTCAGAAAGGATCTACAACTGGACACATCGACTTAGTTTGCAAACTGTTGTCTAATACATCACAGATACATCACGAGATAAGTTTATAATGTTGACAACACGTACTAAATACAGCAATATTGTCAATCAAATTGTATTGATTGTGAGAACGTCGAGGAAATGTTGGTAATTTAACCGAAACGGTGAAGCTTTAAAACAATTAAAATAATAGTTTGTTTCATTTCTACACAACCATAGCCAATACCAATCATTAACTTCGATGACAAGTCATCGTCACCATTGGTCGGCCGGGGTTACAGCATAGATGAACTGTCGAGTGTTCGTTAAGGATGGGAGGTCAGCCACCTTAACATAAAGTGTTTTACAAATCAGATTACTGTATATTTTCCTCTCATTTCCTGTCTCTCACTAGCGGGTGTCCACAAGATGATTATTAACATCGGCTCTTCTGTTTGAGATAACACTGACCAGCTTGTTGGGGGCGACTCGTGTAAATCTTGTTTGAACGTTTATCGATATCTCCTCATATAATATATTGTTGATCGATTGATTTAACGTATACGTCGCATGTTGTTGGATCAATGAATATGAAAATATATGACAACTGTGTTTACATTTGGTAGCATTTGGCAAGACAAGAATAGATCATCTTGAATAAATGATGTATGTTGTAGGAAGAAGCTCGTGTGCGTCCAATATGTTGACGTCGCGCTGATTTATGCACATGGCTGCCATTCTGGATCTACAGTTCTAATTGGAAAATAACAACAAAAAGGTCAGGTAAGTGCAACATTGTAATGGAAATGACAAGAATATCTTAATCGATGTTATTCTTCACAAATTAAAATTACATGCGCACATTAATGTGTGTTAGTTTGTGTTTGTTAGTGTATATATGTGTGTGTGTGTGTGTGTGTGTGTGTGTGTGTGTGTGTGTGTGTGTGTTTGTGTGTGTGTGTGTGAGAGAGAGAGAGAGAGAGAGAGAGAGAGAGAGAGAGAGAGAGAGAGAGAGAGAGAGAGAGAGAGAGAGAGAGAGAGAGAGAGAGAGAGAGAGAGAGAGAGAGAGAGAGAGAGTACTGCGGGCGTACTGCGAACGTACGTACGTACGTATACACGTATGTATAGATGTAGTACTAGATGGACATAAGACATACACATTATATTGCACTGCAGGCAGGCAGGCAGGCAGGCAGGCAGGCAGGCAGGCAGGCAGGCAGGCAGGCAGGCAGACAGGCAGGCAGGCAGGCAGGCAGGCAGGCTGGAGTGGCGTATTATTTTATAGTATATATACATGCGCCTGTATATCACCTGGATTATTGTTCAACATAAACATCTAGACGTGTTGTTTTGAAAACATTGCTTTTCTTTCGATTCTTGACGGATTCCGTCGAGCATCTTTATTGTCGGGCGGATGACCGCCGAGTGTGTGTTTGGCTTGACTATTGTTCTAATTAGATCGATTTGTATGTTACTGATTTAAGTCATAGTTTATTGCTACCGTCGACATGTGAACATGAAAATGACCTAGATTATAAGCCAATCGACGCCCTCCCCCACTTCGCACCTAGCCACCTTGTAGAAAGCGACCGGAAGCCACACACCTTCACATAATAATGAATCAAAACAAAATATTACAAAAGTCACAAATAGGTATAAAAGCAAATAATCATTTTATCAAAGGACACCTGTGTACCTTTAACGGTTGATTCCTCGGATAATTAATACCTCGAGTTTATGCAATGCTGAAAGTGTACCGACATGTACAGTTTGCCCCCCCCCCACACATGACAAAGTGAACATATTCCTAAAATGATCATGTTAATAAAAATACAGCTGAACACAAATACAAACCAAGATAATCTTGAGAAGAACACACGGAAGCGAAACAATGAGGGAGGACATGGTGATCTAATTGTAAACAACTTCTTATACAGTATATCACATAGATTACTGTTAAAATAAACATAGACCTTTTCCATTTCAGTTTTATTACGAACATTTTTCGTGTGAATATACAGTTATTTGAGTTATTCTTAACTGTAATAAAATAAACTGCGTTAATTCGAATGGTAATACATCTATGTCCGCTTTTTCCCGTACTCACAGTGGCAGCTTAATTGAAACGTGACAAAACTCTATTGCTTGAATATGTTCGATTATTAATTTTGTCGTACATAATAGTACTGACACATGCAATGCATTTGTAATTTTTTCAAGGATGTCTAAAAATACGACTATGGAGATTAATTGAAACAGTGGATAGTTATGCAAAAATGTGCTAAATGCGTCTTTCCAGCAAAGCATAAAGATGTTGATTGATTTAGTGCGCGAAAGCATTGCATCGAAGCGCCAATACTGTCATTGGTATGTCGTAGGCCTAATGTCTTTATCGCATTCACATTAGATAGTGCTGCTTGTCTGCTATAGGCCTAATGTCTTTATCGCATTCATATTAGATGGTGCTGCTGGTCTGATGTAGGCCTAATGTCTTTATCGCATTCACATTAGATGGTGCTGCTGGTCTGATGTAGGCCTAATGTCTTTATCGCATTCACATTAGATGGTGCTGCTGATCTGCTGGCCTGAGCCTGATCTAATGTTGTCCACTGTTGTCCCGTTGTCTGCTTTGCACCGGTCTCCGCTACATTTTACAATATGTTATAATTTCACGTGCATAATGAGAGTATCAAACGTCACACTGTACTTGTAATTTTAATCCTATGTTGACGACTGCTGGCGTATCTTGCAGTTGGGTTTTCCCTATGTCCAGTCTATTGTTACTGGGAGATGAACTTATGACATATAAGTTGATATGTGTAGCTTCAGGTCTGGTTAATTGTTGACGATGCTACATATTGCTGATGCTCGAACAGTCCACTGTCTCGGACACACGTCCTGCTTGGATTGATTCAGACCTATCTTGTTTCTACTGTTCGTTAATTTGACACTGCATTGTATCAGGTTTGGGGAATTTCTTGACTCGTTTTTGTTATTCCATATGTGGTACCCAATGCTTATTTAGTCATCTTTACTCTCATGTTATAATCCACACACTACAATCCGCCTATCAACACAAGCACCGAGTTATAGGCTTAGCTTTACCTCAACGAATTATCAGCATACGGTTGGGGAATATACTTTGTAATTTCAGTCGTTGTAAATGAAGGCAAACATATAAGGTACGGCCATTTTGGCAGTGAACCATTGTGGAAAGCATCGCGGCTAATGGCCGCGTGGCCGCCGCCTAAATTCGAGGCCTGGAAAAAGTGGTCCGGCCTTGACCGGTGCGGCCGGAGCGGTTCCAACCCCCTGGTAATTAGTCGTAATTGCAGAGTAATTTAGTCAGACGCTTTTGATTTTAGTTGGCCTCTGACCATTCTTTCACGTTCATTGTGGTTGAGCAGGTCCATCTGTATATATATATATGTATGTATATTTAAGATATATTCTATCTGGATGTTTCCGCTTTCTCAATAATACATATCGTTTCGTCACGTCCGGTATGACCACAGATTTGTGGTGGCGAAATGACACCCAAGCATCAATAACTGTCGATGACCGACAAGTGATGTCGTAAACCTCAGTCATTGACAGTAAACTCATAAACATCCACCATCAGTACACCGTGAATGTGTTAAAGGTCAAACCGCACACCGACAGGACGGGGAGAAGGCCAAGGATAACGCACAGGTAATATGTCGACAAACATGTTTATGTGTGTGTGTGTGTGTGTGTGTGTGTGTGTGTGTGTGTTTGTTTGTGTGTGTGTGCGTATGCGCGTATGACACACGTACACACTCACGCACAAACATCCCACACATTTGCTCGCACACACGCACGCACGCGCACGCACGCACACACACACACACACACACACACGCTATTACTGTTTACCTCTTTCAATGAATGAGCGTCGTGATGTTGGTCTAGTCAATGATATGGTGGCCGATTGATTAATTGAAAGAATGTCCGTTCTCTAGACAAGCAAGCGTGTTGATTTCCGTCTGATTAAAAACATCATACGGAACAAGTTGGCAACACAGTGTTGCCGTGGAACGGCAAAGGTCTAATGCTTATGGTTAAAGGCCTGAATTAATTCCAACGACTGATGCATGTTTGAATGTTGTTGCCAAATTCAAAACCTGAATGGCTAATCGGCTGAAGACCTAGTTTCGAGGTCTAGTTGTTTCCAATGCTCGTCGAGGTTCAATTGACTGAAAAGGTTAAAATAGTAGATCTTATTAGGTCTCATTCAATTAGCACGCCTTTTAAAAATATGTTTGCCCAGCCGGTCACTCTATGTTGGCGGTCACTGCCAGGGTGGTTGTCATCCTCAGTGGTTCGTGTTCGTCCCAAAATGAGATGGGACCGACATTAACGTGATCTCAGAATCACGAGCCATATACAGTCCCCGGTGTAGAAAGCCAACTATACCATGCCTGGGTCCACGTCTTGACATATGAACTCTGACATGCAAGGATGTTGTGCTAACTAGTATACTACCGGTCTCGCGTAAAAGATCAACCAGACTTTGACTGTATAACTCAAAACCTTTCATACAATTGACACATATGCATTATGGGTGCTGTCTGACAGTATAGATGCCGTCGATAGATGTATTAGGTCAAGTTACGATAACCAAATACTCCATTAGTTAGATCAAAGTATATATCTACCAATTATTAACACATTTGTTTCGTATGTATTAAAGCGATTGTTTGATAATTTTTATATTTTTGTAATGTACGCAGTTATTAAATAATCCTGTTAATATGATTATTTCATATAATGCTATGCCTTTATTTAATTAAAATTATGATATATTAATTACTAATGACCCTGACAATGTATCGAAACAAATAACTGCGCGTACGCGCTGTTTCCACTCTGGCCCCGCCTTCACGATCCGTATAAGGCATGCTCATGAATATTCTTGGACTGTCCGTCAGACTTTGGTTAGCTACGCCGAGTTAATTGATTCAAAAACACGTCATCAACATGTGTGTATTTGGATTAGCCACCGCCATACGAACGAGTCGTGACCAACACAATTATCAAAAGGTAAACGTGGACCAGCTGCTGTTTATGTCACATATTTAGCAAAGAAAAGAAGGAAAATATATGGAAGAAACGGAAAATGAACATAGCGACATTTCATGACAGACGTATTGATTAAAAAAACACCAGCTCTCTACGCACGAAGCCGCCGATGACATTGAATGCTGTGCATTTGGATGCAAACATCGATCGATTACACAAATATATTTGAACCATGCAGTGATGCACATATTCCCAGCAGAAGCAACACAGTATTAATGGCAGAACAAAGTCAAACATTTTCTTCACTACTGTGTCAGTTAACACATTGTCCAATTAAAAACAGTGCTGAGCATTGCTATGCATTTTGATACACAAAGCTATCAGATGCACACGTCCATTTGAAACACGAAGTGATGTACAACTTCCCAGTAGATTCCACAGAACAGAATGGGACAGAACAACGTAAGGCACCATCTTATGTCAGGTGACCCATTGTCCAATTAATGGCACTGTTGAGTAGAGCTCTTCAATTTCCTCTTTCTATCAGCTCGGCTATTTCCAATGTTCCTGCAAATAAACAAAGTTGAATTTAGGAAACTGAGCCTAAATATGAGTCAACTAATTCAACACTGCAGATCAATTCAGTTTAGATATTAGATTATGAGACTTATCACCAAGTGTACATCCTATCTATAATGCACAATTGGTTGTACATGAAAGATGACTATGTAAAAGGGGACTGCCTGTTCTCTCACTCTGAACTGTTTGCCATGAAGTGCCATGAACCCCAGAATTGTCAATGAATGAAAGATACTGGAGCCGATTTCTGTGTTCCCCTCTTCCTTATGGAGGATCGCTGGTTAGTATAGGGACATTGTTCACCGTGAATTCAAATTAAGAGAACAATCATAATGTTCTTGGAAGGGGGAGTACTGTCTCACACCAAAATGTCAGATGACGCCGTCAAACCAAGAGTCCTTATATTAACTGTTGGTGAGGTCAGTCAGCTGAACCCCATACTACAATGAAATAGTGTTAATATTTTCACTGCTCAAGGCAAGGTCGCCAGCTCCCTTTGCAAATCCAGTTTTACTAACATGAATTTCAGGCTACTGAGATATCCATGTTCTCCAAATTGTTAATTGTTGTCCATCTGTCACGCATAATTTCCGCGGGAAAGGCCATACTTGAACAATTCCCGGGCATAGAACCCCGAGAAGACTGCATGGATAGAGATACGTTTTATGGTGGACGAAGGAGTCATCAGAGAAGAAAGATAGCACGCTGAAAGAAACATTCATGATTCTGACGTGGTAACAACAAGCTGGTGGTTAATAAATAACTCGGTCTGACTGAGCTGTAATATTTCTCATCCCACAGTATTGCTGTGGATGAGCGGCATTTCTACAAGGATCAATATTAAAACCAATAAACGAAATATATTTGGAACTCACTCTGATGGCCTGTGGTATGCTCTAGCTGTGACAAAACATCTCAGAGTTTATCAAAAACATGCAACTTCAACCATACATATATATTTTCATATGTAATGCATTTGCTTTTGTTACACGAAGCCAAGCGCCCATTGCCTCAAACCATAACTAATGCTATCGTAATTATGCGACTATATTTTATATTATTGTGTTTCCTTTTCTCGAGTTTGACATTTTGAAATGGAGGGGTAATTACGGTTTCGTTGGCTCGATCAACGGGTAACTGTGCCAAAAAGGTTAAATACCGCTGTAGTAGAGGCTTGACAGACCAAGTCCCAGCTGACACCGAATGCAGGCTTCAGCGGATGTTATTAATTCTACGTGTACTTAATCGAAACGTTATTCGGCTGACGGCATTGGTAAGCAGAATAAATAAACAATGCATACGTTTCCTACACTTATAAAAACAGCTGTCAACATACATATGTCTACAAATTGCTTATTTGCAATGCCATTACTTGAATCAACTCACCTCCGAATATGACATGGTGACTGTGTTTATGACGTCACCAGTCTGTGTGTTTCATTGCGCGTGCATGAATATTCATTATACTCCGGCTGCATAATTAATCATCCACGTGGCAGCACGCTCAAAATTATTCGCGTAAATACAACTGTTTATCGGCTTTTCGCGCAGATAACACCCAAATTATGCATAAACATGCAAGACATAAGTAGCAGAGAAAGTACTTATGGGAAATTATCACGTTTTGATACAGTATATCTCCAATGTATATTAGCTTATAAAGAATCGCTTTAATACTGCCAAGGGCTCGTATATACAACGGCTCTGATATATATGTAGAATGCGAGATATGAGGTGCATAACCACCACCCGGTATTCGATGTCTTTCTTCGACGTGTAACACGTCATGTGAACGAACGCTGCTTAACGGATGTGTAACGTCTATATATCGGAATCTGGATCGTTCAACAACAGTACCAGGATCTAACACAACTGCCCACGTACTATATAATATATTTGCATTGCGATCCAGTTGTATGCAGCTGCTACTGAGGATCACCAACGTGAAAAGCGCTTCGAACAGTCCCTAGCACTATATGTTGCTTGTTATATGTGAAAGTCTGTTCTTCGTCCGTGTTCCCTGTACAGGGGTGAGGGTATAGTAATGTGAACCACTCGCTCTGTTTTTTTTCTTCCCAAACCTCCTCTCAGCAACCCACCTCTCCATCTTTCATCCTCACCCGTCTCATATCCTTCCTCACACGGTCCTCCAACCTCACTGGTGGCCATACCCTTCCCCTGCGTCCTAGATCTTGTTCGCTTCTGCTCTCTTTGCCAGTTTGCCTGAATCCATCCACGCCTAGTGCCTTGTCCATGTCATTCGCCGTCTACACCAGTCTTCCTGTTAGGCTGCATTTCATCCAACCTCTTTCCCCATGTCGGTTATTCTATATCTTCTGTGTACAGGAACTTATATTTACATTTATTTCACGAGGCTGTGTTTCACGCAGTTGATTTATCGGCAGACACTGAGAATTCGACCTATTATGAAAATATCTGCTACGGTCAATATCTCAAGAGAACATTTTCAATTGCTGAAATGGCGCAATATTTCACCATATGGGTACATTAATTGGTACGTGATTCAGAATGAACATCGGGAAGATGACATTTCACTGGTCGAAGGAGGTTAATCAATTTGTTTGTTACATGTTGTCTACCGTAGGTGTGACTAAAACTCAATTTATGTGTTCCAGATATAGTACACTTAGAATGCAGTAATTCAGTAATGCTCAGTAATCTTCGCAAAGTATGATAGTTGGCAAAGTTTTTGAGAACAATATTTGTCAAAATCAGTATATTGAGACAACATTGCCCAGTTAAAGTGTGTGAATTAGTAGTATATTGGCCAATAGACTACTTGAATTGTATTTATTTAATGTTATAATTTGCACTGCTTTCTTTGAATTGTCGATAATATGTTTCCTTTGTATCGTGCATTATTACAAATAAATATGTATTTCACATGTTTGAATCTATTTAATATTCCTGTAGTTTTGGAACACTTATTTGATATGTTTAAGTCTATTTTTAAAATTTAAGTTAGTATCTAGAGATAAACCTAAGAAGTTAAATTCTTCAACTTTGAGACATAGGCTGTAGGTTTGCTTGGCATTTTGAAGGTCATATATTTATATTTACTTTCATTTAGTGACAATTTATTAATATTAAGCCACTCAATTATTTTGAGATGTTCTTGATTTATTATATATTCAATATTTCTATTTTGTGCTTTATCACTAAAAGTTTCAATGTTGCTAAATAAAGTGGTATCATCGGCGTACATTATAAATTTAAACAATTGGCTTGTTTGTGAAGAATAGTCATTTACATATATATATATATATATATATATATATATATATATATATATAGTAAATAACAGTAGTCCAAGGTTGGACCCTTGTGGCACACCTACCTTTATAGGTAAAATATAAGATGTAGTATCTTCAAATTCAGCATACTGTTTCCGGTTACTTAAATAGCTTTCGAATAAAATATATGCCATAATATCTTAACTTGTTTAATAATATCGAATGTCAATAGTGTCAAAAGCCTTGGTAAGGTTAACAAATACTAATTGGTAATTGTTTTGTAAATTTGAGTAATGATTCTATCTACTAGTTCGAGTGATGCATATTATGTTGAATGGTTAGGTGTACACCCGTACTGATTATAAAAAAATAGCTTAGAATCAATAAAATAAGTGGATAACTGATTATGGATTATTTTCTCTAATACTTTTGAAATAGTTGGAAGGAGAGAAAGTGGCCCGTATTTTTTTATTATATTTAGGTCAACCTTTTGGAAAATTGGAATTACTTACTAGTAGTACTGACTTGGTTAATTACTAAGGTTAGCGATTTAATTATTGTAGGTTCAATTATTGTTTGCAGTTTTTATGAAATTTCATCAAATCCACTGCTGTTTTTAGTTGGGAGATCATTTCTTGTTTTCCTTACTGTTTCTTCATCCACATTCATAAATTTAAGAACAGATCTAACTTTTGTATTTAAGTAATATTCATATTTTTGTTTCATGTATTTTTAATGTCTTCTACAATAGTTTCAGATGTGTTTATAAAATAGCTATTTCTGATTTATCTGTTATGGTAATACCATTTACTTTAATGAAGAGTGATGAAGATGTCTTCTTCGTTTAATTTTTTAAGAGGATTTCGTTTGTAGTTTTCCATGTATTTCTGATATCTTTTTTGTATTGGTTAAATCGTGATTCAAAGTTGATTTGTCTAGCTGAACGGATATTTCCTTTTAAGATGGTGTTGTACGTTTTTAGATTAGTATTAGTTAGGATCAGACATTTTAATTGTTTATAAAGTGTGTCCCGATATCTAATACATTTAAGTAAACCTGGGGTAACCCATATCGATTTTTTATGTTTGTATTTATTAACTTTCATTATTTTAATAGGCATGTACTTGCTTTTAGTACGCATGATTTCTTTATGCATTATATTGTAATTTAGGTTGGGATCTTCATTTTGTTGTTTATGACATTTGTTAAGAACCAATTTCAATATTAACTTTTTGCATAGCTTCAACACTTTGTATGTTAATTTTTACAAATTTTGGAGGGAGTTCAGCTTTAGGAATAGTGTCTATAATTAGAAAATAAGGTTGATGGTCTGAGAAAGTGTTTGTGAAAATCCCAGCAGTACTTTTAATATCAATTGATTTAGTGAGCAAAACAAGTTATTTATTAGTGTTCCGTTTGTTGTAGTGAAACGAATTGGGAACTGAGCCTGCGTTTATAGGAATGGTGATACGTGTACTTAATCATATTAATATAACAATATGTATATCAAAGTGTTGAATGATACAAATGATTATATCGATAGCTATTATTGTTCCATGCGTACATCAGAACAGAAATACACATAGTATAAATAGATGGATGAGTTGAGAAAGACGCAAAATGAAAAAGAAACAATCAGATTACACTAATGGAAGAAGTTGCGCAACAACGGCTGCCAATGAAGACAGAAAAACAGTACATAAATATTTAGCATTATACAGTTTGTAAAAACATTCACCATAGTTGTATTTATAATAGTGAAACAAAGGGAAACAAATGTAATAGAACAAAACAACATTAGGGAACCGAAATGATAAGGATAACCAATTGGCTCGTCTTCCACTTAGCACAGAGTAATTATGAATACAACAATCGAGAAGTAATAACAAATAAAGAACAGACAGTTATTACGCACCAATATGAAGACAACTGCAACGAATTAGCAAACAAATAGCACAGTGGCTACTATATGCACTTAGTTGGCATCATTCTGTATTGCAATATATAATTAATAAATAAACAACATTACATCAAACATTAGGTCATGTGATGACAAAATAGAAACAAATAACACATTTAGTTGCAATGCATTATCATTGGACAGAGGCGATCGAATAAGTAATTTGCTTCATTCGCCCTATTAGTCTTTTTTCCAAAACGAGTTGCATCAAACAACAATAAACAGAAAAAACATTACAAACATTACACAACATTTCAAGTCAATTGCATCATTCATCCCGTCAGTCTTTTTTCAAGGAAGAAACACAAATCAATTGATGATATTCGAGACATGAAATAAGATATTTGTTTTGTTCAAGACATAGATCAATGATAACAATATTACACAACATTTCAAGTCAGTTGCATCATTCTTCCAGACGGGTAGAAGGCAGGTAGAATCAAATAATAGGAAACATAACAGAAAAAGAAAAGGAACACGAATTTGCCAGTTCTTACAGTTCCAGGTGTCTGTACATGTCTGTGTTGCGTAAGTCCAACCGTCAGCAACTTGTTTCTGTCGTTTCAGTTGTGGCGTACAAAACGTGAGCATGGCCCTCTTAGCCGTGAGGTCTCTGTTGATGGGCAGTTGATCGGCTTTGTGTTGTTGGTTGTATTAGTTTAGGTGCGAGCGCGCTCGGAACTCTACACCCTGTAGGTCACACACCGCTTCACTTCGAAAACGTACAATTACAGCGCCTTTACGCGGACGACCATGGTTCTCGTGTTTGGGGCCGATTCGGTGCTTCTTTCCGGCTGATCGGCTGTGATGTGGGTCAGAGCCAATTTTTCGTTTATTGTGACGATTACTACGGCATTGGTGACTTCGCCGTCTGCTTACGGTATGCCGAAGAAGCGAAGGGGGTTAGGGCGTCTGCTATAATACTGCTCCCCTGCGTCGACGCTCGCCTCGAGCTTATCTACTCTGTCCTTCACAGTTCGATCAATTTAACTTTTGCAACAATTAATCCAGGCGGGTTATTTCTTGTTTCATGTCTCGCATTTATTCTATCAATGCATTGAAGTATATTGCAGATTTCATTTTTGCAACAACTTCCTCATCACCTAGTAGCTCTAGGACTCTTAGTGCAAATATATTTTGAGGGTCTTCTTCGACAATGGTGCTACCTTTTCGTGACGACTTACCTGAAGGCATTGTGTCTTGCGTAGCATGGCTGGCGAAAGCGGTGCGACAAGACGACAGGTGCAAAGAGCAGTGTGTTCTGACTGGCACTCACTCAGCCATTACTGAAACGTCGGCGTGGCGTATGCGATAATGCAGTGATTTTGGGGTCCGTGTAGAATCTTCCTTCCTTTGTACACCACTAACGCTTACCGAAACAAATGTAACTGTCCGACCTCTCTCATTATGCCATTACCGGCACAGTGACAATCGTTTCACATCCATATAAATCTTACTTCCGATGAAACGATGAAACGGACTTGGGAAGACGACACCGCTGGCCAACCTTCACTCAACCATGCCGGTGATAGGTTATACTGAATGCCCCCCTGTCCCCAACAAACTTGCAACCATTCCCCAACTTCAAACTGCATAATTACATTAATTTGTGGTTTATTGATGCATTCAATGCAATGGCATATTCAATTCAATATACCATAGATAAATATTACACTTCTATATACCCCACTGATTGACTAATTCATTATACATGATATGATATTTCATATCGTAGAACATCACTAATTTGACGTTTGAATACATTAACACAATTTAAGTTGAATACAAGGGTGGGGCATACGGCATCTTCAAGTTTAAATGTAGTTTTAGAAATATTTAGAAGAACTAATGACATTACTAAGAAGCCATAAATTCAATAAACTATTGTACATAATATCGCTTAAATCTATACAATGCTCCATAATTATATGCAAAAATTGCACATATATATTAACGTAAATGTTGTATTATATTGTTACTGCTCCAATATTTTACGACACTTAGTTAAAAGAAATGTAATAAATTTGGCACAGTTCAAATAAAGCAATGATTTTCAAGTTGTGTGTGTTATATAAATTACTATCATGTCAGAAAAGACCACGTAAAATTATTTAAAAAAAAGAATAATATATATACATAAGGTTAATTTAAAATGGATCTGCACAACAGCGCAAATTGGATGGCCGATTTCAAAATCGAAAGGCATTATTCAATATGTGTGAATACGCCAGGGAGCTAAGGTGGATAAGCAAGGTCGTAAAGATAATTTATAAAAATATGTCGTATGATGGGGGAATGAGCATTCATTGATTTCAAACACTGGTGAAGGTGCCAGGATAATATTGTGGTTATTATCCTGCCACCATTAACTAATAGTTGGGGTACACACCAGAATGTGTTCTTCTACTCTCTATCTCTGTCCGGGTTTGCCTCGATCAAATATTTGGGTGCATTATCCATTTTTCGTGTGAAGCTTTAGACCCACGTCTGATGACATCTTGTTATTTCTGTTCCTCTTTTTGTGGAGCGCGGTAGCGTAATCGTTAGATCATCGGATTCTCAGTCGGGAGATTCCAGGTTCGAATCTTTTAGTTGCCGTTTCAATCATTGTGCAAGTTCTCTCGCCCCTCGGTTGTACGAACGTGTACCTGGCTAGAGCATCTGAACAGTAATTGCTGCGTGGCTGAATGCTTCCCAGAAAGGTCGAGATGGTGTTCGGTTGAACAGGTTTGCCCGGGATTTAAGTGTAAAACTCATTTAGCAGTACCAAGTATTATATAATAATGGTGTGACGAGTGACGTGTGCGAAACATGTATGTTGTTTTTAAACAGGCCTACTACTTCCGTCTGATTTAGTAGACGCATTTCAGGATAGTTCAGTTTTATTCACTATTAATTATTCACATTCAGTTCATATGCAAATGTGAAGTTTCCCCTTGCCTTTCGTTATGTTGTCAAGATGGCGTCAATAATAAATAATAATGACGTTTTGGTAGAATGTCGTCATTCTTTCAAACGTCGTCAATGAAGCCATATACAGCGAGACTCTTGTAAGATGCAAAGTAAATATTGTTGTGAACTAATCAAGTATGGTACAATATATGCCACTGGTGATTGGCATTACACATTCATTTATAAACCTATGCAATGTGAACTCAGCGATATAGATCAGGCCAGATCAGTTCACTGGATATTTCTGAAGGCAATTGCGGCTTGAAGAATATGGGTTGGTCTACCACCTCTGAAGATGTTCTTACGAACAAGATCAGTGATGACGTCACAGTGTTATTACTATAACTCGAAAACTCGGCCTATGCATAATTATATTTTCACGTAACGGAATTTATGGTGGTTTATGTACCTTTTTAGGTCCGTGATCCGTTTATGCGAGAAAATAGTCGATAAACCAGATTATCGATGCTCATTAATTGCTGCGTATTGTTCTTCTGACAACTTGCAATTAATAAACGAGCGATTTCATGTGAAATATAACGAATTGTAATAAATATATTGCAGTTTTTAGTATTCACAATTAAACAGAATCATCTAACAACTAATATTCAAGTATACGTCTTTATAGTCACGAATTTCAGCAGGTACAGGTAAATACTGGTGTGTGGGTTTGTGACTGCCTAGGTTAAGGAAATAATATAACTATTTTCCAATGCTATTTATATTAGCGAGAACCTGTAAATGGTTTAATTTGTAATAAACAATATATAAATGTGCTACACTAAAGAGCTACAAGTTGGTAGTTAAATGTAATTACATTAACAAGTTAGGTTTTCTGCGTGAATTGAACCAATGTGACTTTATTGTGACAGTCGAATGTGCATAGATGCCGGGGTGAGATGGGCACAGCTTGGACCCAGTGAATGAAGACGGATGAAATAAGTTCAAAACATTGACACTGGGAAACATCTACGGTAGTGGGTTCTATACATAGATCAAAGCACTCAAGTGTGCGTTCAGACTAGGATCAAAACACTGCAGTATCCACTTTAAAACAGACAGTTTTATCATAACAAGTTATCGTATGTATCATACAATCATACTGTATCGTTTCAGTTACTGTATAATATATTATTTTTAGATCTCCATCTCCCAAATCAAGCTAAGGTTCAATTTGGTGCCATGTGCCTATGCAAACTAAACCTAATATGAATGTTCTGAACATAATTTAAACACACATACATGTTTTGGGTCTAAGTTTTTCAAAATACTACTGTATTGGTCTGAACGAGATAGTAGTTTGAACTTTGTATTTATACACCGGTTCTTACCTGTACGTCGCGAATGTTTGTCGACAAGCCACTTTTAGTGGGTATCATGATTCTCCAGTGACTTACCTAACTTTCTATTATTACTTAGCTTGCCCATACAAAGTACTCGCGAGACGGATAAGTTATGACACATTTTGCATCAAGTTGAAATAGCTCGTGATACATGACATTTCAAATTCAGGCGAAATTTGATCATACTTAAAGGTTTTTGAGTAAGTTATACCTGTATATTATTATGTTTGATACTGCGGAAAATGATGGGCGAACATTGTTTTTTATTCACTAAATATATCGAAGCCTTCATAATACACGCACTATGCGGATTGTCTTCCGTTTTATTGTCACTCGTGTGACGTAAATAAGAATAAAATCCTTCAAACTGTCAAACACGTGCGATCCGTCAGCCTATTTTGCTTTACATTTGCAAGAGGTGTCGATGAATTCACGAAGGGCGTCGATTTGGTGATTCTTTTGTGTTTAGTAAGCAAGTTTAATAACAGTATGATTTCGTTGGTCATTTAATATGCCTATTAATTGTATTGCATATGTTTTATCATCTATCAAACGTTAACTGTTTGAAAGCATGGGTCGCCATACAAGTTGGGCGACTGAAATTTGGGTCGCAGTCAAAAAAGGTTAAGAACCGCTGGTCCTAATGACTGGATACCACGCGATATAAGAAACTACATTTTTGCTCTAGTTTTGATTAGCACATATGCGCCAATGCGAAGGCATGCAACAGTCAATATTGTATGTGTTATTGAGTTTTAAAAGAGACGAGCCAATCATTAAATAGCGGAATCTGCCTACATTAAACAACCAGTGTATTGTCAAGCAGCACTACATACACGTAACACGCGTTCACGTGTGAAACACCTGTGTAAACTAAACAGCGAAACGCGACTTGAACCTCCACATTGTTAGGTGCATGCGAAATTCCGTAAGGCCTAGTGGGGAAACTGCTCTGTGTCAAAACCCTGTCTCTGACCTTCGCGACATCTCGGTCTACGACAAGGTATTTGATAACATAGCTTGTTGAGCAAGCATTGTTGCTAATTGACGTCACTTGGTCACCGTTCCACTAGCGTCGGCGCGCGCTTTGTGCAAGGCGTATCAATGAAGACGTAAATCATGGCGAAATGTCGTCTGCTGTCGCGCGCTTGGCGCCAACCACGGGCGCAGTGATTGGACGAGGCGATCGGTGGGCGGGAACGTCGTCACCGCTACATGAACGGCGTTCTGTCGTGGGACAGCCCATACCACGTCTGACGAGACATCGTACGAGAGGGCTGGAGCAACAAACTCTCATTCAGGTAAGACGATGGTTTATATAGTCATGCCGTATCCATTTCGCGGTCGAACGCTGTGCATTTGATGGCGTGAAGGCGTTACATGCAACAACATCAAGTAAACGCCTTAACCACATATCTGGACAATCGCAGCTAAGGTTCATGTTTCGGTGAATGAACAATTGTGCTCGTCCAAATATTAGGTTTCAGCCCAGATTCTGAACTTGCATCAGCAAAGTTCAAATTACTGTACGTAAACATCTTCAGTTTGACAGGTAGAGTTGAGAGGAAGCCGCGACAGGATATTGCATTTTTTCAGAAGTCACGTCATGTTAATTATGAGCCATTGAAAAATAACTTGCCGGCATATTTATGTTCGCTGCTCACATCTGCTAGATAGCTGGTAAGTTAGCATCGTTCATGTAATTCAGGTCTCAAGTTTGTTCCCTGGGATGAACAGACCAGTGGAACTAATGCATTCTCGGTTTACCGTACCATGTCTTTGCATTTCACTCAATGCTGATAATATTAAACAGTCGGCAAGACATGTCATAATATTTTGTCGTGACACGGATATCTCTCTGATTAATCTAACCTATCGCGTTTAGCTAACTTTGCCTATTCATGGGGATTTTTAAAATTACAATTATTTACCAATTTAAGGAAATCGTTTTGCGCGCTCGTATTCCTCACAATGTTGATGTAATATAATATATAATAATAATAACAATGATAACAATAGTAATAATAGTAATAATAATACTTATTCTTATTACAATATGGTAAAATTCAATTAAAACAATGTATACTGGGTAGAAACGAGCAATGACAACCACTCGTCTTTGACTCAAACAAAAATTATACACGCATTCTCCATATTAACCAACATACACCTACTTTGTGAATGAAACTTTCTTTAATAGTGTCTCATCCATTCACCCGCTGATAGTGAGTTTGAATGATTTTGGAACAATAGTAGAAGAAACGCATCGCGTTGCATATAGCTGATGGATCCAATACGTCGCGGTTTGCTTACCTCACAGTAACACTTATTCGCGTTACCTCCACCAAACTGTGTCTAGACAATGCGTGCATCACACTATTGGGAAGGCTTTACATATATCGTCGTTTGTTAATATGGCAGTACATACATACATATTATATAATGTTGGATAAATAATTGTATGGATATTGCCACGTCTTGTTCAAGTATGTCTCTCCTGTTCACTAATATCAGTGATAGTAAACGTGAACTTTTGCAAACATATTAGCATCGCAGATAAATTCAGGATTACCTAACACGAGTCTACATTGCACTGACCAAATGTCTCAAAGAAATAAATTACATATATCGTAAATTGAGGATGGATGTAAATTCATCGAACCTGTTTTTATTCCATCATGCGTGTCATCAAGTTTTAAAAACTTTTAATATTTTGAATGAGTGTAGTAGGCTTAGTGACAGCAAACATGGTATTATTTCTTACTCGTTATGATATATGGTTTATGCCATGTAGGCACTTCGAAGTAGTAGTTTTATCTGGATTCATACGCTCAAAGAAAGCTACACATGTACCCCGTGTTATCCTTATTTCATAAAATAAAATAAACTAAATGTACAATTCCTATCAACAGCAACTCGTAAAAACAGGATTGTGTAACTTGGAAATATGTCATCTAATAGTGAAATGATTGGGAAAACCACAAACTTTTATTTATTCAAATGACCTTCTGATTGATCGTGATATTTGCTGATCATGACAACTGCTCACCGTGAAGGGAAGTGTAAATGTGGAGCGCAGTAGCGCCGCGCTAAGAGCTCTGGACTCTCGACTGAGAGAACGCGGGTTCGAATCCTGTGCGGCGGTGTCGAACCTTGACCAAGTTCGTTTACTCTACATTACGTCAGTTTAATCAGATGTATGAATGAGTACCTGGCTATAGACAGTGGTGGCTATTACGAAACGTCTTCTCGCATTAATTGCAGCGTTGCTGAATGCTTCCCAGAGAAGTCGAGATGGTGTTCGATTGTACAGGTCAACTAGGGAGTAAAGTGAACAGTCATGAGGACTGGATACCTTTACTTTACCTTAAATTAAATTGTCGATAGTCATCGTCGATAGTACACTGCGCAATCGATAATAATAAGCTGGGTTGCTAGTTTCACACAAAACATGTTCGTAGACATACGTTTTCAAATTAATTTCGATATGTCGCTGCTAGACCGACCAACAAAAACAATGCTTGTCAATCGTAGCAACGGCATTCACGGAATCAACGTTTTAGGAATCTCATCCATTCAAGTCTACGCAGTGTCGCAACCATTACATTGTGGTTTGGGATTGCGTTCCCTGTGGGTTTTCATTAGAACATAAAGTACTGTTTAGACGTGTTTTGAAGTGATGGCTCTGTTACTGCTATATATGCCGTTTGACAAACGTTGGTCGGGTCTCGTTATGCAAACAAGTGTTGCCAAAACACACCACACTAAGAAATTTCATACATGCCGGTAATGCCGTCACCTTTCAGAAAAGTATGTTAGATACGTAAACAAAATATTGGCCTAACAGCTGGCAATCATAAATGTGTATTTTTTATTTCTCCGGCAAAATCTGCAGTGAGCTATCCATCATTTTCAAATCACGTGACACTAGCGCTGCCTGTAGTAAAACATATCCTGTAGTTATTGTGTCGATAAAAAGAATTAAACGAGGATTCAAATTGAGGTAACTAATTATAGACATTTGGATACACTTTCCAGCAATTCATTTTGTAAGAATAAGAAACTCAGGTATTCATAAACAACCTCAATTTCAATCCTTATTTAATCCTTCTTAGCGACTCAATAACTACTAAACTCGATACATATATTAGTATTATCAGTAGTAGTAGTAGTAGTAGTAATATTACTACAACTTCGCAAACAAGAAAACACACTAACTAACATAATGCGCGTACACATTCCTCATGTGTCTCCGTAAGAGCGATAAGAATATTGCTGCAGATATTTAACGTCACTGCATATCACAATTTCTTGAAGCGGGGGGAGGGATGAGTCTAAAGTATATCGATTATTATAGTGTCACACACTGGTATTTTAAGATAATCCCCAACTTAAGTCCTACTTGTCACAACATTATTGCCATATTTTCTATTGGATAGTCGTTTATTAGTATTAATGGAAGATTTATTGCCAGCCACACGGCACGTTATTTGAAAGTGTGTTATATACGCACGCTTTAACATCCGGTACACGTCGGCGACACCGGAAGTGCGTAATCCGCATGATATATACAAACGGAAATGCAACTTAAATTCGTCGTAACTCATTGCATGCTTTGTGAATGGTAACGGCAGCGAACAATAGGAAAGTCGTTTCTCAAAAGGTTAGGCATTTGATATAACTATATACATCTGGCTGATAAATTATATTTAAATGAGTCGTGATGAACGGCATTCGGAAGTAATGTAACGTACAGCAAACCTCCATCATCATCCTTTTGACGGCCACAGTCATCTTGCTAATTATTCTGACGCACTTTGGGGTTGCGAGGAGGTAGGAATTGTTAATACCTAGACAGGAATATCTAGAGAGTCAGACCTATGGATAACATTCACTATAAACATTAAAAATAGATAATAAAACAAACCCTAAAAATATACTAATGGATAAAATTAAAAACAAATAAATAACCATGCAAATGAATAATTAAAATAAGATCCATACCCCTACCTAATCTAACTATGCAGAATCTAGATTTAGATTTGTGGCACCTTGCCTTGAATGTGTCAAGGGTACTGGCAGCCACGGCTGTTTCCTGCAGCTCGTTTCAATCTTTGATGGTATTGGGGAGGAAAGAATGTTGTCTGATTCTGGATCTACACTGGATCTGGCAGAGCTGCTGTGAATGCCCTCTTCTTTGTCTGATCGGGGCAGGAACGAGTTTGGAACGATCGACTATTTCTTGGTGGTTAAGGATTTTATGTAGCATGGTCAATCTTACCACCTTTCTGTGGTCCCAGAGGGAAGGGAAGGAATTTGAGTCTGTTGATCATTATGGTGACACTAGATGTCTTCAGGTACTGGTTGACAATAAACCGAGCGGCTCTTCTGTGGACTGCCTCGATATTGTCAATGTTGCGCTGTTTGTAGAGGCCCCATAATGTGCAGGCATACTCCAGCATGGGACGAGCGAAGGTCTTGTATACAGTCTTCTTCAGCAGGGTGGCGCTGATCTTGATGTTGCTAAGTACGACGCCTAGGGTCTTGTTGGTTTCATCACAGATGTTGTCAATGCGCTGGTTCCAGCTGAGGTCTCGGGTGATGGTAACGCAGAGGTGACAGTTGCCAAGGTACAACCATCGAGTAGGTATTGGCACTCTGCAGTGGTCCTCTTGCGGGTGACTGGGAGAGTCGTACATTTCCCTGAGTGGAAAGCCTTGTCCCATTGTTGTTCCCAACTTTCCAATCGTTGCTGTAGCTGGTGGTGGTCGTGGTCTGTGGTGGACCACGACCAGTCATTACCTCATTTGAAAGAATAGTTTCGCTATATTTGTGATTTACGCTTAGCATTCAATGGTGGAATTCCTAGACGCTATAGGGTTTCTATTACGCTATCAAGGAAGGGTAAATGAAAATATTGTGTTGGTAAGTTATTGTGTTTATTTTCCTTTATTCGTTGACAAATTGTAAGTATACATATATATATTTATATAGCACAGTACCCAGTAATTAGGACTGATCAAGACGCTTTACACTTTATTCCTTGGCAGACCTGATCATTCAAACATCATCTCGACTAATCTGGGAAACATTCATCCTCGCTGCAATTAACGCGCGAAGACTATTCGCCAGGCATTCACTCATACAGCTGAATGAACTGGAGTACTGTAGAGTGAACGTACTTGCCCAAGGTTCGACATAATGGCACCGCAATCGAAACGGGTTTAATCGATTGAGCGTTCGATGCTCTAAACACTATGCCACTGAACTTCACTGCGCTGCGTCGAAACCACCATTTGTACATATGCTGTATAAGCAAGTGTGGTCATGGCAAGGGTGGACGTGGGGTTGTCGTTCCATACTTCTAATGACACGGTGGCGTTCGGGAGCCTCCGAGCAAACGAACGTTTATTTTTATGTATTGATAATTTTTTTAGAACAGAATATACAGAATCGATCACATTCATCTGAAACAAGGTGAATAGGATATACATGAATAAGTGTTGTTTTTGTTGTATTTTTTAAAATGAAATAGGTTGTCTACTAAAGAAATAAATAAATAAAGTCACACATTAGGATATGGTGTAGTATTTTGACTACATTAATATATAGTAATAGCTCTGAGTTTCTTTTTAAACTGATTTATAGATACAAGTTGCTGCAGAACATAAGGTAGGGCATTCCAGAAATTGGTCCTGAATAATGTATTGTAAATTTCCTAATGTGTGTTCTTATTGATAACATTGGTAAAATACTGCACCTGCAACAATACCATACCTGCCTCCCTGTATGTGTGTAAGTACAACAATCCAAAGATAGTGATCTAAAAAGATGTAGAGATTAACTTTACAATCAAATATTTATCTTGCTGTGTCGGCTAGTGATGTCCTGGTCGATACGGCAACAGGCGGCTTCTAACCACAATAAAGTGTGTTGGTCAAAGTCATAAAACAATTTTCTCTACGACTACTGATGCGCAAGTGAAGCGTACATTTATGAGTCGATACAAATATGTCAGTTGTGTCGGTTTCAATAAGAACACATCGCATTATCGCCGCCAACTTGTTCACGTCGACGTGTAAACATGTTCGACGAGTGCGTTGGATTGAACTGTCACACATTCGTTGGAATCAGACGAATTTTCGTTAATCATATCCAGTGACACAGTGGCACAACCACGGAGTGTCTTCACGTGGATGTGGACACACGAACTACTACAATGTTAGCATGTTAACAACTCACCTCGTTGTCAACTTGGCCCACTGCCAACTAATTCCACAATCATTTTGTCACACAAACAGTGTAGAAATATCAGAAGTAGTAGACAAAAATATTATTTAGGAATTATTGTGTGTAGTAACTTACAACCAATACTACCAGTCGCATAAAACATATTACAACAAAAGAAACCAACGCATATGATTAGTTAAGCAATGTTTCGAAAATAGATATGTAAAGCTAAGAAATACACTATACTACTCCATGATAAGACCAGTGCTGACGTATTCATCACTAACGTGGAACCCTTTTACCAAAATTATATAAATGAAGTAGTACTGTTCAAGAGCGCGTTGAAGATCAGCAGACCACCAGTTGAATATGTTTCCTTGTAACAGAGGCGGACTTTTGTGAGGTATTGCATTTTATTAAGATACCTCAGTAGCCTTAACAGAAACAATCCCGATCAATTCTTAAGTCGATCTGCAGGTAAATCGGGAGGTCATGTCCTAAACCTGTGGAAGACTTATTCACCCGCCAAAATATTTTTTCTTCAATCGTATCTATTCATGGAACAAACTTCCTGAAGAAATTGCAACAGCGCCCTCTATGAACATATTCAAGAATACACAGAGAAAATATACAATTCAAGAATACAAATGGTAGCCCATGTACTACTCCACTGACCTTTAAATCAGTGTCATCAGTGCAAGCGAATGCTACGCACACAGCATGTTGTTTGCCATTCCTACGTGACATTGTGTCTTCTATATAGCGTACGCGCGTGCATGATTCCCACGTTTTAACGACGACGAACTAGTTTTACCACACGTTCTAAGCGGGCTGGCACTGCACCTACTGTGCTAGTCGCAATACAATACGTGTACAATACCGCCTATAATTACGTCGCCGCCCCACATCAGCTAGAGTTAAATATGTCGTAAACTCTCCCGTATTCATAGACATAAACGTCTGAATGGCAGGTGAACATGTATACAACCCTGGCTACTACACGTAATTATACAAGCAAACTCTGTGTTACTATGTCTCCTGTACCCGCTCAACCTGTCCAATAACCTAGTTGCTCATTGGAACGTTTGTCGTTGCAGCGATGTTGTGCACTTTACAGTCAGTCGTTATGTGGAGGCATACACACACACACACACACACGCACGCACGCACGCACGCACGCACGCACGCACGCACGCACGCACGCACGCACGCACGCACGCACGCACGCACGCACACACACACACATACACACACATATATATATATAAAATGAAATAATAATTTATTTCCGTTGCAATAATTATATTGAATATAAGTACCGGTACAATGTGTGCGTGTGCGTGTGCGTGTGCGTGTGCGTGTGCGTGTGCGTGTGCGTGTGCGTGTGCGTGTGCGTGTGCGTGTGCGTGTGCGTGTGCGTGTGCGTGTGCTTGCGCGTGCCTTGAGCAAGTAGGTTTACTCTACATTGCTTCAGTTCACTGAATGAATGAGTACTTGGTTATAGACAGTGACGAATTTGTGTACGAATAGTCTTCGCGCATTAATTGCAGCGTGATTGAATGTTTCATGTTGAAGTCGAGATGGTGTTCGATTGAACAGGTCTGCCAGTGAGTAAAGTGTAAAGCGCTTTGAGCAGTCCTGAGGACTGGATTCTGCGCTATATAAGAACTTACCTTTACCGTTTACTTTTTAAACATTGTTTAGAACGACGCTATAAAGGTAAAGGTAAGTTCTTATATAGTGCAGTATCCTGCCTCAGGACTGCTCAAAGCGCTTTACACTTTAGACCCTAGCCGACCTGCTCAACCGACCGCCACCTCGACTTCTCTGGAGGTCCAGCCACGCTGCAATTAATGCGCGAAGACTATTCGTACACAAATATCCACCACTGTCTATAGCCAGGTACTCATTCATACAGCTGAGTGAACTGGAGCAACGTATAGTGAACGAACTTGCCCAAGATTCGAACCCGGGATCTCTCGGTTAAGAGTCCGAAGCTCTAGCCACTGCACCACGGCGCTGTGAACTTGATAGCATTGTATATAAGAGATACCATTTACCTTTACAACCACTAGCCACATAATTAAGACACATCAGCGGCCCCAGTGACGGCGAAGATTGAATAACCGTATTAGTTACGTGTAAAGTGACGCTCGGTGCTTTTTACCAGGTCCGTCAACAAAGGTGTCACGCTACTTTAAGTTAAGTATACGACATCAGGTGATTTTTTATGCTCTCGCTGAAGGAAAAGCAATCTCAGCTGCATGTAGTAACCCAGTGGTTTATTGCGTCAAATTGGTATATAGATTAAACGGCGAGGTATCTGTATTGTAGTAAAAACGCTCTGTTAAATTCAAATTTTGTGGTTAAATACTACCGTTCGTGTTTGAAGGGACGCAGTGGACAGAGCGTCGGACTCTCAATCGAGAGAACCAGGGTTCGAATCCTGTGCTGCCGTGTTCAATTTTGGGCCAGTTCACTCACTCTACGTTGCTCCAGTATATGAATGAGTACCTGGCCATACATAGTGGTGCATATCTCTGTACGAATAGTCTTCCCGCATGGCTTGCAGCATTGCTGAATACTTCCTAAAGAAGTCTACCCTGATATACTGACATGTGATATATATATATATATATATATCCACCCACCCCCCACATACTGCCACACAATCCTCTGAATTGTATCGTCTTTTACATCATTTGCACAATTGTTACGCCATATCAGCTAGCAGCATCGGGTGAGGAAACGAATTGTTTGTACGGGATTAACATTACACCATGCTGCTGCAAGTTAACCATCGGTTGTGTTTCTTTTTAATTTATATGACTACAATTCGGCAGGAAACCAATATTGAGTTAATCCCAACGTCCGTGTTTACTGCGCCCAATGCAGACAAAACACAGTGAAAGTTAGTGTGTGCATGTCTAGCCTGTCTGTCAGAGGATTGTGTGGCAGTATGTGGGGGGGGGGGTGGGGGTGGATGGTCCTACAAACGTGTTGGGAGTGGGAGTTTAGTCTCTAAGTAGGTGAGGATATTGGACTGACGGGAGGCGGACGCTCACACGTGATAACAAATAAGAATAAGAGGGAGACTGGTCCCCAGAACAAGTGCGATATGAGAGGTAGGTGCCAACACAGATATGAGACTGGAGGTTGAGATCCCAGAGCTACACAGTTATTACCAAATTAACTATACATATGTCTCCCTACTTCTGGAGTGAATAACGAACACGTCATCCACGGTTGCAAAAAGAGCTACCCTGGCGCTTGGAGGCTGAATCGTAGGTTCATTCCCGAACAAAGATAAATCATGCGTCCAAATATGTCATTAGGCGGCCTTCCTTTTTCAGAGTTATTACGTCGGAAAAAACGTATCTTATTGTGATAACTGTATTTATGTTAATCACGCTCTGTGAAATGCAGGTTGCATTGTAGCGTTGACCCAGTTTGTTTAATGGCCGTGTTTGTTGACGTCAGGTTTCTCGCCGATAGGGCCTACTTCAAACGGATTTACGATGCAATTGCGTTGAATTGTCCTTGTTCAGTGTCCGTGTTATTGTAGCAAAAGAGTGTGATCACTTCAATGCTGTACACTGCGGTTTGATTTTTACATTAATTATGTGAATACATTGATGGATTGGACGATTGAACAAGGACGACCAAATCACTGGAAGTCATGTATATTGCAACTATGTGGAATTGATAAGAAACGAGAAGAACATACACTCGCAGGACGACATAACAACACGGGTCGCTCAGCAAATTTACCATGTACAGAGATTTTTTTTCGAACACGTACACAATATGAGGCGTATTAACCATACATCAGTAAAATGGAAGGTAACAGGGAGGAGGTGTCAAAATATCGAGGGGGAAGCTAGACTGCTACCCCGGTACCCACTCATTGCGTGAATAATGTTTTTGTTGTTAATCAGCCATTGACTCTGTGAACGACGACAGAGTTTTTTTTATTTTCCTATGTTCGATAGGTTATTTCCATTGGCATAGACACCGGATAGAAGCATCGTGGGGTGAACGAAATTGTTCAAGTTTCGTAACGACGGCAGGAGGATGCGAACCACGGACCTATTGCTTGGCATTCCGGTGCTCTAACGCTAGACTAACGCGCACTAATCAACACTGATATAAAGGACTCAGAAGAGAACTCACACTGGCAACTGGAATTTAGAAGATTACGAACACTGCCGTAGACGACTTGGACAAAGATTCACGTTGACAACGAGTACTTAGCAGAGAACACGCACTGACGCGGAAGATTTATAATATCTAATTCAGCTATGCGCAGTCGACACGTTATTTATAACAAGTATTTTATCTGAAATACGCTGGCACTATGCAGGACATTGTTAGTGTTTTTCTTCGTCTTCTTCTTATTATTATTATAAGTATTACTGTCATTAGAAGATAATGACGACTTGATAATCTGCCAATATTTGCATCAGTGAGCGTAGGCCTAACGTGTTTGATTGTGACTAAGGCAGTATTCTCACTCAGTTTCGAGTTACGTCTTACCATTGTGACGGTACTTTACATAGCCCTACGTATGTTTTGTAAATGTCAAGCGCACATGTCAGAAGTCGAAAATACACAATTTCAACAACGTACGTATTGTTGGTAATAATGCACTTCGAAAAAATCATCGTAGAGAATGGCAAAAGCAACGCCGAATTTTAATCATTGCTCGGCTTCAGTCGAGATACCTAATTGCATTACAACCCACAAGGCCGTTTACGAAACACCTCATTTTGTGTATACCGTATAATCTTCACTATAGACGATAACTTAAATGAGTAAGAAGATATTAGAGACACATAATTGAACCAGCCATAAAGGCTTACATTTTTAGACTGCACATTGTTGTGGCGCAATGAAGTGTATGCCTATGACGTCAGTCCGCAATTTATGACGTATTCATCAGTATACTTCAACTGATTAAATTGTCCAAGTTGGTAGTTAAGTGGTTTAGCACATACAATAGGCACAATTGTGCAGTTTGGTACACAATTTCGTCACTTTGTACCTTGTCCACTACTTGGGGCCCGGAAGATGTAGTGCCAACTCAACAGCGCCCTGGAGGTCTACAGCGCCACCTCGTAGTCGAACTTTGCTGTATTACAGGTTTTGGCTATATAATCAAACACACACACACACACACACACGCACGCGCACACGCACGCGAACAGGCACACGCACACGCACACACACTACCACCACACGCGCACACGCGAACACTCGCACACACGCACACACGCACACACGCACACACGCACACACGCACACACGCACACACGCACACACGCACACACGCACACACGCACACACGCACATACACACACACACACACACACACATCATTAGATGCATCTAAGGACTTTCAAGTCATTAAAATTGAGGTTAAAGCAAGCAAATGGTATGTCGCTTTGATGACAATGTTTTTGTGTCAAACTGTTAATAACGCCAACCTATTGTTTATTGACACATTTTTTCTGACATCGCCTTAGCCATCATTTATTTATGTTTGCTGTACATCGCGTGCGATGATGGCGTCAGTGGAATCGGTATCCTTTTGGCGGCCGTACTGTGTCAACGTAGTTGTGCAAATTCGTTGCTACGTTGATAATAGCCACAAGTGGTAGCTGGTCGACAAGCAACCAAGACCCAGCGCCGAAGATCCTGGTGATGTTGATATTTCTTGGCAACATTTTCATAAAAATGGTTAATTCTCAGGTGATTTGTACACCCCAAATATTGCGGGTCCTTAGCTATGTATTCCCAGGGGCTGGAAAGTATGTGGACAGCTTTAACGCGTCTCTTGAGTATATTTTGTTGCGCAGTCAGTGTCAACTGCGAATGCGTTTAACTCTGGATTAATTTAACTCTGGTTAACTCCCCGTAGATCACTGCTTTTAGATGTACATTCATCATCCAGTCCAACCTAATTCAGTAGCATTCAGAATAGCTGCTTTATTTGGCATGGTAGTTCATCTCAACATTCCTACATTTTAACTGTCAAATTCCGAAGGTTTTGTCGTAAGTATCGGATATGCTCCTTGGAAAGTCCGTTTATAGCTAGTTTACAACATTCATTTGTCAATGGTTGAAAAAAGTACGTATCAACGGTTGGCAACATTCGTTTATCACCGGTTGACAAAGTACATTTTGTGACCTGCAGACAAAGTTCATCTGTCATTGGTTGGTTGTAATTATGTCAATGTTTAAAGAAATTCCTCTGTCATTAATCATCTATCATTATCATAATTATGTTGTGCATAATATAGGTAACGTGCGACATGCTTAAACTTAGTACATTGTACACATATTCGATATCAAATACACCCCTCAAGTGCCTGTTGGACTGGAATGGCGTCTTAGATTTTATTCAGATAGTTCCAGGCAAACCCAACGCGACTGCATGGATGCGTTTTGTTAAATCGGTTTTATTAGGTATTTTAAAGCGATTCTTTGATAATTATAATATATGTTATGTACGCAGTTATTAAGTAATCATGCTAATATGATTATTTCATGTAATTATATGCCTCTATCTCATTATAGTTATGTTTTATTAATCACTATTGACACTGATAATGCATCGATAAAATAACTCCGTGTACGCGGGGTTTCCTTTTTGGCCCCGCCTTCGCGATCCGTATAAGGCATGCTCATGAATATTCGGGACTGTCCGTCAGACTTCGATTAGCTACGCCGAGTTACTAGATGCAAGAAAACGTCATAATATACAATGTGTGTGTTTTTATTAGCTACCGCCATGAGAATGAGTCGTGACCAATAAAATTATCAAAGGGAAACGTGGACCAGCTGCTGTTTATGTCACATATTCAGCAAAGAAAAGAAGGACAATATATGGAATAAATGGAGAATGAACAGTAGAGCTGTTCAATTTCCTCTTTCCATCAGCTCAGCTATTTTCAAACTGTTGATGGTCCAAATGTTCCTGCAAAGAAACAAAGTTGAATTTAGGAAACTGAGCCTAAACGTGAGTTAACTAATTCAACTATGTGGATATTAATTTAGTTTATATATTAGATTATGGGACTCATCACCAAGTGTACAGCTGGCTAAATAGAAAAGAAATACAAGAGAGCCTTGTTATGCTGATTCAATCAGACTAAAATCCCAAGCCATTACAGTGGCCAACTTTTAATTTGTTTCTACATAATTACCTGTATGCATTGGTCGTATACAGAGCACTCCAGATAACTCGAACACACATAAGTTGATTTTCGCTAAGTAAAGTCAATCTTTTCCCTCAGTCCTAGGCATAGGTCCCAATAAGGGGACCTTCTGATAATTTTCAAGTTATCAAAAGTTCCACTTATCAGTGTTGTCATGGGTCCCCGGAGGTTCGACCTTATCCAGGGTGCACTGTATGTTTTCCTTTATTATTGCTCTAATAATTAATGTTGTATATATATATATATACATATGCGCCATTCTCGCGAAAGGTGTACAGTAACGGTAAAGTAATTTGTCAATTTTTTTTTTTATTTGTATGTTTTTAGCGAGTACTATTAATTTTGTAAATATTCATAAATACAACGTTATGTATACTAGAATGCAGAACACGGTATTGTATGCATTTTAACAAACCTAAAACTTGTACATTGAATGATGACATGCCAGCCAGATTTACTAACAATCGTAGCTGTAGCATTAGAAACAATCTGTGAACGTACGAATCTCACATTTGTATGTTTCGGTTCAAATAAATGGGGAAACGGGGACTTTTCAAAAACGGCTGACTGGAAAGGCAAGGCCCGTAGACACACAGTCCCAACCCGCACCGACTGCTGCCGTCACCGTCGCCGTCGCCCCGCGCGGGCATGCGGATTGATGGGTCGGATGTTATAATTATACTTAATCGAAAAGTTATCCGATGGACGGCATTAAAAGCAGGATAAATAAACAATACATAAGTTTCCTGCATTTTAAAAGCAGCTGTCGGAATAGAATCCGGACCCACCTCGATTTCGCCATTATAACTTAAGTGTTGCCTAACTTTGATACATCAGAGCGTTAGTTCCACCATTCAACATCATCCCATGCATATTTATTTTACGAAAATATTGTGTGGTAGCGCACTTTTGAAGCCCAAATAGCGACCCGGTTTGCATTAGTCTGCACCGCTGCGGTCGTGCGTTAACGCATCGCGCTCGTAAAATGAGAGATATATTGGCATATGTTGATGCAAACCCGGGCGCTATTTATGCCTCAAAAGTGCCCTAAGACTCAATATTCTTCAACGTAAATATGCCTGGGATAATGTTGAATAATAAAACTACACTGAGGTATCAAAGCTAGGCAAAACTCAACTTATAACAGCGAAATCGAGGTGGGTCCGGATTCTACACAAGTGCCTAACTGTCATTATACATTATGTCTATGAGTTGCTGATTAAAAAAGCCATTGCTTGCAACAACTCACCTCGATGTCTGACATGTTAATTGTGTGTGACGTCACCATAAGTAATCATCCACGTGGCAGCAAGCTCAAAATTATTCGCGTAAACACAATTATTTATTGGATTTATGCGCAGATAACACCCAAATTGAGCATAAACATGCAAGGCATAAGTAGCAAAGAAAGGTACTTTGGGTAAATTATCACATTTTGATGCAGTACATCGCGAATGTACATTAGCTTACAAAGAATCGCTTTAAAATTTATTTCTTGACCTCAAAATATTTTTTTTTAACAGAGTTAGTACAATATATGAGGTATTTTCCATTTGATATTGACGTGTCCTTGTAGTAGGTTGTCACTACCCTGACATGCCCATGACCAATTGGTGACATGCCTTTATTCGCCTATGACGGTGCGCTCTACTTTTTTGCGGCGCACTTATTTGTGTCTGCCTATTCACCGACCCATTGTACACATCCGCCGTCCCATTTCGTTAGTGGCTGCACTGATTACAGCACGGCGCCTAGCGACAACCGGAAATAAAGCATCCATGATAATAGATAGTGTCGTAAAAGTGATTGATTAATATAATAGTTTGATGTTAAGCAACTAAAATGCGTATTCATACAATGCGTATTCATTCAACATAATATTATTGATTGTTAATACTTGCCGGCGTTTCAGAGTAAATATTAAATGCTGCAAAATATTGAATGGCTTTATCATTCACCTAAACGGGAATTCGACACTAACATAAGAAATAGCACTTTGTTTTTGCGGGACATCTACAGTGCACCGAAACCAGAATACCGTGGCACGAAGTACCCACGAAACATATGTGCATTTTGAAAGGCTTCTTATGCCACGTATTATCCATATCTTGATAGCGCCGGATGTTACCACCATTCTGTAGCCATATGTTGTCAACATATAAAAACGTTTTTATAAACAACAACACGATTTATTAGGCACGATATAGCTGATATGGAGCCATTATATTATTAATAAAACCTTTTCTTAAATGGCTTTGCAAAATAAATTATCAATTAAAGCCGCGGTTAAAATAGTTATGCAAAATAAAACAACTCGTAAAATCTACAATTATCTCTTATTCAGTAACGCGTTCACGTTTCTCCCGTGACAAACAGACGCTGCTTGATGCCAGTGTTAGATAGTGCGGGATTAATGTGTATTTCGTTGAATCGGTGGCGTTAAATTCGCAGCACTAAATGTAATAATAACAGCATTTATAACTGCAACAACATGATGAAAAATAGGTCCCATACTAAAAAGAGAAAATAAATGTTTCATTCAAAATTGCATGGAAGAAAATAATTGAAAGTTAATCATTTGTTACAGTTCAACTAGTGAAAATTCTGTGTAGCTGCGGAACGTAATTTGTAACTGTCGGACACTTGATTTTGGTTTCAGCATCGAAGCTGGCGCGTTCCTTTTGTGACGTATGTAGTTCATGTGGCTCCACCACATGGGAATTATTGCTATTATTGATTGCTCGTTCACGTTTACAACTGACAGAAACGATTTGAATATTAAAAAAAATCCCATTCACAACAGATACCACAGATGGCTAACAGACAAGGAAGCATCTGACTTATTGAGAGTCCAACATTAAATCTACGTAGAACCGGCTCTTTTGGATAAACTTAATATTGAAGCATATCCCCGCATCGATAATATAACCATCAGTTCAGGTTATATTCATTTAATTACATTCCGCTGTGATAATGAATTTTGCCTGATATCTAATCTCCTCGGTTCCGTTAACTAACAACTTATCAGCTACAACACCATGACCATTAAAACAAACTAACCTGACAAATATAACCTAAAACGGCGGCTACACATATCGATATATATAGTGTATCATTCTGGAGGTTTGACACGCTACAGGTTTCAATGTCTACACTATCAAGCATCCTTGCACTCGATGACAATCTTGCTCAATTCCATAACAGTCAAACGATTCATGTTGTATTACTGCTAGTGCCGTTTTTACGCCACAGTGAACTTACAATGCCGAGAAATCACAATGGTCGACGATGTGACAAAACAGTCTTACTGTAGCATATTGTAAGCATAGCGTCTCTGCATACGGCTAATTCTACGGAACGTTAGAGAAACAGCTGGACTATCGCATGGCGTAGTTCGATCATATTTCATCACAACTGCATCTCGAGAATAGGTACACCTAATGACCCAGTCACGCTTCATTAAGCATGTTTCGTTATGCGTGGCATATGTTCCGGTTCACGGAATGCATTTATTTTGTGCTACTACGGTGAGACTATCGTACTCGGGAGGACCGGAGTTCAAATGTTCTTGTTTTCGAAGCTTGTTTGCAATTTCATTAGTTCGTTGCCTCAAATCGGAACGCATAGCCTTCGCGTAATAATGCAGACGTTAAGAACAAATTATATCTATGTTCGATTGGAAATTGGTTTAACTGTGCGTATTTTTCGAAGATATTTTAATCCTGTTGTATCATCGTGACATTCTTTAACATGGTTATATGTTTACAAAAGCCGCTGTGCAATAGCTACCAGAAACATGCCGAGAAACTATCCAAAGCCCTAGACAGGAAACGGACATGGAAGCCATTTGTTTTCGACAGTCAAACAATGTTTTGTCTTCTGTTTGAATATTTATGTTTAATTATATAGATGCCAACTGACCGGCGCCAGTGTCTCAATTGATACATTCCTCATATCAGTAATTCCGAGATGATATACAGAAAATATTAACAGAGGTATAACATTAACAACGTCTTGTGTCGTGCTGTAGCAGTCCCTTGACAAAAGTTTGTGTCTTCTCGATGTATGCTCAATGTAACTGTTGTAGACAATTTAGAGATTTTTTAATATCAGAACGATGCGTATTCAGCGCTGCTTTAAGGATGAGGTGGTGTTTTACTACCTAACACACTAACGGAAACTGTTCCAACGTATAGTAGCTGCTCCGGGGAAGACACGGTCCCCGAAAGTCTGTAGTCTTGAGGTGGACACAAACTGTTCCGTAAAACGTAATAGTATGATCGCGTTTGTTAATCACTCAGGAACTCTGATAGGTAGGGCGGTACAAGACCGTGGAGGGACTTCAATGCATGCAATGATAATATTGTTGCACGTGATTCTTTTTCTGATATGGACGCTTTTTGATGTGGACACTTTCAACCGCATTATTTTAAATTCACTTTTAATGTTTTATTTGATGTTTTAAGCTCATCCTACATATGTACTCGTTATAACTGTGTAATCTACTTTGCCGGTATTTTATTATGATTTAAAACTTTATTCTCTGATAGGTTCACTTTTTTTAAAAACTACCTACTGGCATTTTATTATATGAATAATGTATTTAGTGACGCTATGCCTAAAGTCTTTCATGGTTACTTTAGATTTACATAAATAAGTTACATAAATAAATCTTACTCAGGAAATGAGTTTTAATTAAAGATCGTGATTATATTTGTATGCCGTCAATGCAGAAATGCCACGATCGGTGTTATATGTTCGTATTTCCTTGTTATTGTTACTAGATGAGCAACCAAATTTGTTGTTTGCATGAGGATAATAACTGTTTGCATTCGTGCAACATATCAACCTAATAATATTGTTGTTGCCTTCCAATTAACACAAATGGCTATAGACAGTGGTGGAAATATGTTTACGAATCGTAGTTTCGTATTAATTAAGAACGGCTGAATTATTC
The DNA here is from genome assembly GCA_963995525.1 of Escarpia spicata. Lineage (NCBI taxonomy): Eukaryota > Metazoa > Annelida > Polychaeta > Sabellida > Siboglinidae > Escarpia > Escarpia spicata. The sequence goes on along the minus strand of OZ023207.1, from coordinate 7,290,230 downwards.
CCAGAGATGTTACATTTGAATAAGACTCGCATAAATTATAGCAGTCATTCTTTGCAAACTGCTCATTCGTAGTGCACACACATTTAAACGACTTTGGAAACATTGACCAAATAAAACAATTGACACGGTGATTTCAGGTTGGTTTAAGTCGAGTGGCAGATGGAATAAACATGTCTACCAAAGAATGAAACACAAATAGCCGCTTGACAGTCCTAATGATTGGATTCTGCGCTTCATATTGCGTTTCTCTAACTTATATTTAATTCATAATTAGTAGTGTTACTAGCGCCTCGTTGTTCAGACCGCTATTCGGTTGGCTTACGTACACCCATTCACGAAGCTACGGTAGCGCTCTCTTGATAACGGTTCACCTCTTAATTTGTATACTGTTTAATAAAATAAATATTATAAATAATTACCTTTCTTAAAACGCATCGCCAACTGAACGGTTACACGTCTACTTGTCAAGGAAGGAAATGCACACAATGTGAGGAGATGCTGCCAGACTGCCCCCAAAGTTACGGTATTCATATTCAGGTAGCCGTAGTTGCAAGACGTCGCTCTTCTGGTAAGTGACAAGAGATACCGACACGACTGACCATAACATAAAATGACGTTATCACAACATTGAGAATAACCGTTATAAAAACGAGTCGGCTTTATAGCTATTAACCGACCGATTAAATAAATCTAAACGTACATTGCCTCTGGGTGTAACGTCTTCGTGAATAGCACAACTACGCTTTTATTGTCAAAGCATGACGTCTAGCAACCATTTGCTTACAAATATCAGCGCTTGGCATAAAGAAACTGTCGGCGATAAATGCTAATTATGGGTAGTTTAAGCTATACATCAGTCCGCTTCTAATGTAGACGTTGATAAACGTAGGGGGAGAATCGCTATCTAATGGCATGAATGGTTCATATCGCAGGCACATTAACAATTACGTCAGGCTCGATGATGTGAACTTTAAGCAGTGGCTTACTAGTGCATGGGTAGCACCACGTATTAGCCCTTTCCTGTCACCTGATATCGCCAAAATACAAATACATGTACGTAGTATACAGAGCTACTAGTTTACTAATTGTTTTTTTATCGGAATAAAATCATTAGATCCCTTTTCACTTCACTCCTTGGCAAACCTGTTCAATCGAACACCATCTCGACTTCTCCGGGAAGCATTCAACCACACTGCAATTACTGTGCGAAGACTATTCTGGCAAAAACATCCACCTTAGTCTATAACTAGGTACTCATTCAGACATTTCAATGTACTGTAGCTAAGTGCCCAGGGTTCTTCAATTATGACACGAATGCTTTACGTACGTAATGACAGTATAAGGAAGACTTATAGCTAGTGATCGCTCACATTCCTTAGCCGTTTTTGATATAACAATTCAAATTAATTCAAACAAAAGAATTTCAGAAAAAACATTAACCAAGTTAACATAAATCAAAATAGGTATGTGCCTGATGACAGTAAAAGAAACATACTATATATAGACATGTAAAATATAAATACCAAATCATAACGTGCTTTTAAAATGCAGATAAAATACTGTATGATTTTAAAGTATACAAAAAACACGATTCATGCTACAGCAATCAGAAACATTATCAAGTGCACTGGAAATGTACACCCCATAACTATGCAAACACACAAATCCGACACACCCCAAATCATGTGCATCTATCTCCTATTCCGCCGGCTTAACCACCCCTGATAAAATTACCGCTCCCTTTCTGCACCCATATGACACGCAACACGTTGTTGAGGGCGCGGAATGTGATGCGATAATTCCTTCTAAATTGCATAAATACATTACAGGCTTAAGTGCGTATGATGTAGGCGTATTAACTGGGTCGATATTATACGTACGTAAGTTGCACACGAGCACTTTTTATCGCATATATTTTATTGCTGCGATTAATATGTCATGATTCGTCTGTCCAGTTCGCCTTTTAACGACAAGGCGGACAACTCATCTCAACCTGTGCTTTTGCAGCACCCTGTTGAAAAGGGAGCATAATTATATCAACATTGATACGTTATCTTTACGCCGGTTAATTTGTGTTTATTATCATAATAACTCCTATTGATTTGTGTATCATTTATATATGTGTTCGTTTTTTTACATTCACTCGCACACACGTATGCAACGCCAGACATGTACGCACGCACAAGTACATGAATAATGAATTCTATAAATGCTCATGCACACACACACGCGCACACAAAAACAGTTGGTGTGTAAGCCTACATAAATAATATATATAATATTTGCTTGCGTTTGCTTGCTTGCTTTTTGTTTCAGTATAATGCTTAAAGCTAAATACTAAGTTAAACCTTATCCAACTTTACCATCATTAATAACCACGAATACTTGTTATCAATACAAAATGTAAGCTTACGTTTAATACCACATATACTATGATATCATACAGGCTGCGTCACCGTCAACATATCCCGTCATCTGTGCAAATAATACAGATGCACACCTCACTTTCGAAAACAGTAAATTTATTGAGTAATAACTTTCGCGCCATAATCTTAGCGTGGCTGAATTTGGATTGCTGTTGCTTGAAATATATACATACCAGGGTGTGACATGAAATGTGTGTCAACGGTCACGCGATGCGATTAGTGTACTATAATAATACAACGGTTTACCTCTCTAATTACTAGCGTAATGTCTGGAATTAAATACCGCAAGTGGCCAGGTTGTTAGCTACGGCAGGCCTTCACATGGTCTCTCTCGTTGTTTCCAGCGCTCTCTGCAAGATTCAAGATTCAAGATTCAATTTTGTTGACATTGTCTACATACACATTGTATACATACGTTGGTAATATGAATAATATGTAAGGTCGGGGAGACCCCCGTTAGGACATATATTGTCGCTAGCACGGGAACCACCCCATAAATGTAAACAACTTCAACATGTACATAGTACGATCAGATTAGTGAATTATAATCATTGCTTTTAAAATTACAAATATAGCAGTTATTTATAAAACAGCATAATTCATAATTTAGAATAATGCAATTCTTTGTGTAACTTGACAAACCTAAGCACTTGCAACTAAGATATTCAATTCTAGCATCACTAAAGCCAAGGTCAGGACATTCCCTGGTGCCGACATCGGCAGTGACCACGACATGGTCCCGACGACATTCAAACTGAAGCTGAAGAAGAACGTCAAACAGAGCAAAATACGCATAAGATTCAATGTTTATAAACTAAGAGATCCTGCGGTAGCAGCTGCGTTTGAGGCAAACATATGGGGTAGGTTTGCAGCTCTCGATCTTCTAGAGGACAACATCAACACCACCACGGAGAACATGTAAGAAGCGTTTGATGAACAGCAACAGAGGTGCTTGGGAAGGAAAGAAAGAAGAACCAGCCACGGGTCACTAATGATATCTTAGACCTGTGCGACATACGAAGGGACACCAAGGAAACCAAGAAAACGGACCCAGAGGCAGCACAGCAATACCGCATTGCCAATCATACCATCAGGAATAAATTGGAAGAAGCGAAATAACAATGGATAATAGACCAGTTTGACTGAGGACTAAGAAAGGGAAACAGCAAAATAACATTTGAAACGCTGAAGAAGCTAACAAGATCCCAAAAGCAAAAGGCTACAGTGATAGAAGACAAGTATGGCTATCTCCTAACAAAAGATGCAGCGGTGCTTGGAAGATGGTCAGAATACAACAAAGAACTGTACAACTACCAGCTGAGCCCGAGTACCAGCATATTGGACAATACATTCAACAGTAACAGAGAAATGGGAGATGCACCAATACTTCAAACAGAGGTGGAAGAAGCGGTGCGCACAGTGGGGGGAGGCAAGTCACGTGGAGTAGACAACATCCCAGTGGAGGAAGCAGTGCACACACTGGAGGGAGGCAAGTCACCTGGAGTAGACAACATCCCAGTGGAGGAAGCAGTGCACACACTGGAGGGAGGCAAGTCACCTCGAGTAGACAACATCCCAGTGGAGGAAGCAGTGTGCACACTGGAGGGAGGCAAGTCACCTGGAGTAGACAACATCCCAGTGGAGGAAGCAGTGCGCACACTGAAGGGAGGCAAGTCACCTGGAGTAGACAACATCCCAGTGGAGGAAGCAGTGCACACACTGGAGGGAGGCAAGTCACTTGGAGTAGACAACATCCCAGTGGAGGAAGCAGTGCACACACTGGAGGGAGGCAAGTCACCTGGAGTAGACAACATCCCAGTGGAGGAAGCAGTGCGCACACTGAAGGGAGGCAAGTCACCTGGAGTAGACAACATCCCAGTGGAGGAAGCAGTGCGCACACTGAAGGGAGGCAAGTCACTTGGAGTAGACAACATCCCAGTGGAGGAAGCAGTGCACACACTGAAGGGAGGCAAGTCACCTGGAGTAGACAACATCCCAGTGGAAGAAGCAGTGCGCACACTGAAGGGAGGCAAGTCACTTGGAGTAGACAACATCCCAGTGGAGGAAGCAGTGCGCACACTGAAGGGAGGCAAGTCACCTGGAGTAGACAACATCCCAGTGGAAGAAGCAGTGCGCACACTGAAGGGAGGCAAGTCACCTGGAGTAGACAACATCCCAGTGGAGGAAGCAGTGCACACACTGGAGGGAGGCAAGTCACTTGGAGTAGACAACATCCCAGTGGAGGAAGCAGTGCACACACTGGAGGGAGGCAAGTCACCTGGAGTAGACAACATCCCAGTGGAGGAAGCAGTGCGCACACTGAAGGGAGGCAAGTCACCTGGAGTAGACAACATCCCAGTGGAGGAAGCAGTGCGCACACTGAAGGGAGGCAAGTCACTTGGAGTAGACAACATCCCAGTGGAGGGAGCAGTGCGCACACTGAAGGGAGGCAAGTCACCTGGAGTAGACAACATCCCAGTGGAGGAAGCAGTGCACACTCTGAAGGGAGGCAAGTCACCTGGAGTAGACAACATCCCAGTGGAGGAAGCAGTGCGCACACTGAAGGGAGGCAAGTCACCTGGAGTAGACAACATCCCAGTGGAAGAAGCAGTGTGCACACTGAAGGGAGGCAAGTCACCTGGAGTAGACAACATCCCAGTGGAGGAAGCAGTGCGCACACTGAAAGGAGGCAAGTCACCTGGAGTAGACAACATCCCAGTGGAGGAAGCAGTGCGCACACTGAAGGGAGGCAAGTCACCTGGAGTAGACAACATCCCAGTGAAAGAAGCAGTGTGCACACTGGAGGGAGGCAAGTCACCTGGAGTAGACAACATCCCAGTGGAGGAACCAGTGCGCACACTGAAGGGAGGCAAGTTACCTGGAGTAGACAACATCCCAGTGGAAGAAGCAGTGCGCACACTGAAGGGAGGCAAGTCACCTGGAGTAGACAACATCCCAGTGGAGGAAGCAGTGCGCACACTGAAGGGAGGCAAGTCACCTGGAGTAGACAACATCCCAGTGGAGGAAGCAGTGCGCACACTGAAGGGAGGCAAGTCACCTGGAGTAGACAACATCCCAGCTGAACTCCTCAAACATGGCGGACCAGACATTGTAAAGGCCATGACAACCACCTGTCAGAGAGTATGGGAAACCAAAGAATGGTCAAGAGAATGGACCCAATCCTTAACAATACTCCTTCCAAAGAAAGGCACTCTTAGACTCTGCCAGAAGTGCAGAACCATCTGATCAGCCACCCCAGTAAAATCACGCCGAGAGTCATTCTGAACAGACTAAAGGTCCCTTTACACTGATACAGTTTGCTTTTTAGAGGTCCTACTAAATCTTATTTTGAAATTGCAATTGTTCATACGGGTGTTACGATGATGACTGTCATCAACTATCTGGATGTACAGCATAATATTTGCCGGTAGCAGATTTGTATAAACCTTCTACATAAACACCATGCTAAAATTTTCAATAGATAAACAATTGGTCTGTATGAGCCATGAAGTCGTCCTTTTGGCAAATCCGAATAGCTCTTTTCTAAATAATATGCTAGGGTTGTGTACGAGTCTTACAGGTATTGCCCCAAATTTCACAACAGTAATTTCAATACGGCATGATAAGAGTACAGTATAATGAGTATAATGAAGGCTTCTTCAATCAATGTTTCACCCTATTCATTACAGATACATTTTTTAGATTTTACTTTTTATATGTCTAATGTGTTCATTCCAATTTAAATGGGAATCGATGTATACACGAAGAAATTTGGTAACATAGACTCAATTAATGTTCTTACCATTGATACTGACCATGTGGTTGTTTTCACTTTGTCTATTACCAAAAATCATGACATTTCTTTTGGCTATATTTAGGGAAAGCTCATTGACTTGAAACCATCTGTATGATTTGTTTAATTCTGTTTTTACTGTTTCACACACTTGGGACAGATTGTCACCTGAGTAAAACAAATTAGTGTCATCAGCAAAGACAATTGATTAATGACACATTGCACACATCATTAATATATTTATGATAAACAACGCAGGTCCTAATATAGAACCATGCGGAACCCCACATGTAACATTGATGCATTCTGAAGTTGTGTCATTAATACAAACATAGTGGCTTCTGTTATTAAGATAACTACAGATCCACATATTAGCTATTCGTCCTATTCCATAATGTTCAAGTTCTTTTACGAGAATGTTGTGATCAACCGTATCAAAGGCCTTTTCAGGTCAATGAAGACACCGGCAGTAGATTTACAATCATCAATAGAAGTAGTAATTTCTTCCACGAGTTCAACAAATGCCAGTGATGTTGACACACTCCTAGTGGCTCAAGTTTGACTCTGGGCATACGCAGACCATTTTGTTTACGTGTTGTGTTGATGAATGCCATAGTTGTGTGTGCAAGAAATAACTTTGAAGTATTCAGATTGATTGATGAACTGATAAACAGATTTTTTAATTAATTTGCAGTAGTATTTTAGCTGCTGGAGTCTATAAATATCATACTTTAGTAATTGAAGTGTTTTATAAATAGGACTTGTGTGAGCATTGTATTAACTTAGGGATATTATTCGCATAGCTTATTTCTGTAATTGGAAAATTCGATGTGCTTGATGACCCTATAAGGGGATAGCAGAATTAATATGAGGAAGAATAAGAGAGTTATACATAATATTTAATGTTTGAAGTGGTAAAAAGTGTTTAAGTTTATTTATAATTCCTATTGTTTTATTTATTTTACTTGCTATTTTGTTGGTGTGGTTCTCCCATTTTAAATGGTTATTTAAGGTAATGCTTAACAAATTGAAATCATTTACACCTTCAAAGTTTCTTCCATCTAGTTTTAATTGAGGGTACTCTACTTTCTTTGGAGGCATACGAAAAAGCATACATATATTTTTGTGTGTATTTAGTGAACGTGTTTTACTTTCAATCAATCGCTAACCGTTGTGAGTTCTTTGCTGATATTTTCACTTTTCATTTGGTCTTCTGAAACTGTAAATACCCTTAGTGTACTAGTAAGGGTAGTGTCATCTGCAAAGGTTACAAATTCAAAAAGATCACTCGAAAATGCTATGCCATTGATGCATATAGTAAACAAGAGTGGACCTAAAATTGAACATTGTGTAACGCCAGTGGTGATAACTGTTTCTTTAGACTTAACATTTTCTATTTCTTCATATTGTTTACGATTGTATAAATAACTCCTACAAAGATCATATGTTATATAATTTAATCCATAGTAATTTAATTTATATAGCAATATTTTATGACCAGTTGTGTCAAACGCTTTTGATAAATCAAGGTATATATTAATTGGCGTAGCCGATTTATCAAGCTCTTGTATAATTCTATCCATAATTTCGAGTGTCGCAAATTCAGAATAATGTTTCTTTCGAAAATCTTATTGGCTTTTATAGTATAACATCTTGGAATGGAAATATTCGTGTATTTGATCAAATAATATCCTTTCAACATTAAAAAAAATAGCTGGCAAGATTAAAATTGGACGATAATTGTCAAGGTTAGAAATATCACATTTTGGGAAAAGGGGAAAAACTTTAGTATAATTTATTTATTTATTTGGAAATGTAACAATCATTATGGATTGCTTTATAATTAGGGTGACTGATTTACTAATATGATGTTTAATTAATTTTAATATTTTGGTTGATATACCATCCATTTCGCAACTTGATTTTGGAGGTAAGCGATCAATTATGCTGACAGCAGTCTCTACTTCAATAATATTGGTGAATTGTTGGGTTTTTCATATAGTCTTTATAAGATTTACCGTCAGTTATAGTTAACTTAGAGGCTAGACTTGGACCAATATTTGTAAAAACCAGTTAAATTGATTTGCAATAATGCATTTATCGCTTACAATTTCTCCGTCCACTTTGAATGAATATGGAAATTGTTCTTTCTTTAGGTTTTTTCTGAATAATTTCTTTAATGAAGCAAACGTCTTTTTAATATCATGTTTATGGTTTTCAAAACTGGACTGATAATGCATTTGCTTAGCCAATAAAATATTTCTTTTAAGAATTATATATGACCCGTAATTACTGGCGTCTGTTTTTTTCTTGCATACAATTTATTTCTAAACTTAATTGACCTAATAATGCCCTGAGTAATACAAGGTGTTTTCTTATGTTTATATTCATTAAATGTTATTATTTTAATAGGCATGATCTTTTTCATAGCAGTAGTAACAATGTTATCAAGGATATCATAGTTTTTGTATTGGGATATGCATAGGTATCCTTGCTAAGTTTATTACAAATATTTGAGTTTTATATTTCAATTTTTTATTTATTGAGCGAGTCAGGATTATGTTGCTTTATTTGTATAAATCTTGGTATAGCATTATAAGTTTAGAGATAGTCCAGACAAAGAAAATAAGGAAAGTGATCAGAAATTTTGTTTATAAGAACATCAGCTGAGGATTTGAAGAATATTTCAGACAGATTACATACAAAATTATTAACAAGTGTTCTATTGTATTCTGACAGCCTTGTTGGCAAAGTTATCATAGTGAAGAAACCATGTGAAGTTATTATATCGAAATGGTGACATACTACGGGTTTTGCATTAATTTTCAGCAAATCACTATTGTTGTCACCCGCAATTATGAAGTCACTTTTACATTTTTGTAAATCTTCTAATTTAGATTCAAATTCGTCTGTAAATGCTTGGTAGTTCTCAATTATATTTCTAGATGGTCTGTATATATATATTTCCGAGAGTAATTTTTTTCTTCATAGCATAAAAACATGATATTTCAATAAATTGACCTTCCCGTATGAGTTAGTATAGATATACAATGATTTGTAGTTGTATTTGTTACTAAGACAGATAGCTAGGCCAGCGTGTGAACTACATATTTTACCTTGGCATATTAATTTATAGCCATCTATTTGCAACAATAATGTATCAACTTCATCATCGAGCCACGTTTCTTGTAAACATAGAGCACTGATCTCACAACCGCTTTTTTAATATATATAGTTTTATCTTAATTTTTTAATTTTTCGCATTTAAACTCTGACCGTTTAGACTGAGCACGATACATTTATTTTGTTTGTTCTGTATTTAGTGTACTAAGTTGTCATCGTCAAAATAAGGTGATTGCTGGTGTGTTCCAATGTCTCCATCTTCATTTATTTCATTTGTTTTATAAGGTGATACAGAGCGGTTTTCTCTAGTCCACCAAATTGCTCTTGAACGGCAGCGTTCTGTTAACTGACTCATCTGTATATATTGTGTTTACAATGTTATGGCCTTACAACGTCTCATTCAATTTGTCAGCCATTTTCAGAACATTATCGATAAACCGACCTTTCTATGCCGGCACTGAGGGTGGTCTCTGCCAGGGTGTTTGTCGCCCTCGGTCTTTCTTTTACGTCCCAAATAGAGACGGGCCCGACATTACCGTGGTCTCCGATTCACGAGGGATACACAGTACCCAATGTTGAGAGCCTATATACCATGCCTGTCCGGCCCGGGTTTCGAACTCAGAGCGCTGGCATTCCAGGTACAATACAACGATGATATAGGCAAAAGGAATTAATTCAATTTTAAAATGTGTTACCTTATAGAGTGTCGCTCTCGAAGAGGAAATTATACTGATGTTTCGCCTTTTCAGTGAACGCTCGTCATCGCCATGGTTTCAGCAACGGCGACCGCTGTCCGACTGTTCCTTGTCACGTGCCTACTGTATCACGTGACACTCGCCGTTGACCCACCAGAGGCCAAGGACTACATGACGAAGCGTGATATTAATGCGGTAACCAGGAAATGTTTCCAGGTGTGTACGATTGTTTTCAACATCAATACGAAACATTGCAGTGTGTGCTAGAAAAACTGGCCGAACGAAAGTAAACATACTACTTCATAGCACAATTCTGGCATCACCACCAACCACAATTGTAGCATAAATTGTTAACATTGGGTGCATGATTTAATTAATTAATTAATTATATTATTCAACGAATAAATTCTTTTACGGAAATGGCGGAGGTCACACATATAATTTTGATTGTAACCCTGGGAAACGTAGACAGGAATCAATCAAATTTATGTGAAGATCTTATCAGCTGGCATAGACTTCCCCATATCCCCTACTGATACGAACTGCAGACATGTCTTTATAATTTTAGTGGTGAGTAGGCCCTTAGGTGTTTTGGTGTGTCTCAAGGCGATGAATTTGGAGGTTTTATAAATGCCCCAGCCCCTGAATAGTCACCACGTCCTGACGCCAATGACCAATGCATGGGTAACGGGGTTATTCATGGGCGTAATGGGTAAATAAAAATGAGAACGTGAAAGTGGAAAACTGTCGCTATCCCGGGCAAGGGCTAGGTGGTGAATATATCCTTCTTCATTCTGTCATTCTTTCATTCGTCATTCATGTCGTACTGCATCCATCCACCCATCACTTGGCCACCAACACCATCTCTCTGAAATGCTTCATGACCTGTCTGGATATATGACATATATGAGAACATGCTCTAAAAAGAATTATTCTTAAGAAGCAATAAAGATTATGTTATGTTATATATATTTTTTCCGTTGGTTAGCCGTGCGCGCGTGTGCGTGGTAGGTATGTATGTGTGTGTGTGTGTGTGTGTGTGTGTGTGTGTGTGTGTGCGCGTGTGTGTGTGTGTGTGTATGCCTGTGTGCGTGTGTTTACGTATGTGTGTGTGTGTGTGTGTGCGCGCGCTCGCGTGCGAGTGTGTGCGCGCTCGCGTGTGAGTGTGTGCGTGCGCATGTGAGAGTGTGTGTGCCGAAACAACGTGCTGTCTCACACATACAGTGCTAACTACGACTCGGTTCATGTTAACCCGTTCCCCTTCATTGTGTCCTCGCAGGACGAGGAGTGGCCATGCGGTCTTCCCCTCGCCGAGTTCCCCTGGAACCAGAGCAGGTTTGAGGGCTTCGTCTCCGATAGCAAGTTTCCGGACGGTTACCCTCCGAAGGAAAAGCACGCCTACAATGGATTCCTTAAAATATTTAAGAAGATTAAAATATACGTAAGTACTCGTCAACCTTACCTTACTCTTTGGTATGATGATTAAGATAGAAATAAAAAAACTGCACAATATAGAAACATACAAATTAATAATAAAATAAGTAATCAATAATTAATATATATATATATATATATATATATATATATATATATATAATAAGATTACATAAGATACATTATTAAATGACAGAGTAGAATAAATGCTGTGCTTGTCTGCAAACGGTACTAATGTGTTGATCGAAAGAAGACGAGTCTTTACTGCATATCTAAAACAGGCACGAGTATTCGAAATTGTAATATGGTTACGGCGAAGTTGTAATATGGTTACGGCGAAGTTGTAATATGGTTACGGCGAAGTTGTAATATGGTTACGGCGAAGTTGTAATATGGTTACGACGAAGTTGTAATATGGTTACGGCGAAGTTGTAATTATTGGCTGCAGTTCGATAAACCAGTTGTCGTGAATGTAGAAAACACGCGAACGCGCCGAATACGTAGATCGTTACGACTAACCCAACAGGCCTAAGCTGTCTAACTAAATCGAGCTAGCGTGTGTGAATGTGTGCGTGGAAGCATATTAACGTTTCCACCTTAAAGACGAGTTGCGTCTCGGGCGCCAAACTTACAGGGATTAATCTAAGATCTTTCGGAAGAAAAGTAACGTATTTAAGTTGTTCTAGAGATAACCCATTGTTTAAGGGTTCTTGGTGATTTTAGGGTTCGTACCTTACGTTAGATGGAAGATCGATTGATCATATGTGTAATTTCTGCGCATGTTCTGATGCCGCGAGGATTGGCGATTATTCGGGGACGTATAACGATAGAACTTTGCTTTTATCTCGAAACACTGTTCACATTGACGTCATATAGCAAGCGCTCAATACGAATACTCCGGGAAACCACATTCCGTGTCTGCGTGTAGCGTCTTCAGAAGTCTTCATTTTTGCATTGCCAATAGAACGAAAATGTTATTTACAGTTTGCACATTTGGCACGTAAAACAATCAAATTTAGAACACTGCTTCGATCTAACGAAACGCAATTTGTCGAAAAGTATATCACAGACGTGCGTTCCGTAGTATTAGTGATCATCTTAGAACGTCGATGTCCGATATCAAACGAAATTACTTTTTTCTGGCGTCAACCCCACACCCCCTCCCTTCATACGAACGTTTGTCAGCGTTGATATGCTGGTATCAATATATATTAACAGTATCAGTCAGAAACATAACATATCAATGTCCGACGCCGGACGAAACTGCCTTCGACCCCCTCCCCCAAACGAAAGTAATTTCGTCTGATATCGTACATCAACGTTCTGATATGATCCTTTAAGAACATGATATTTAAAAACGAGGAACGCACATACTCAAAGTGTCACTAGAGCCCGTTATTGGATCACTGTCTGTTATTCTGTTGTCTTCCAGAGTCTGCTAGGATCGTGCATGGGATATGGACATCGAGTTCCAATTCTGAGACAACTCTTCGCTTACTTCTTCGGCTCCACGGAGCCTAAGCTGATAGATCCGAAAGTCAACGTAAGTGTTAAAGAGAGATTGTCGCGTGACTCTGCAGTACCTGCCTATCAGCGGCCGATTTATATTTGAATGTTGTGTTACAATTTGAACATTTCGTCGGGGCAACTTTACATTACTGAAACTGCTCCGGGGTTATTAAAAGCAAATTTGTTGACAGTTTACATCCAATACATTCATTCTAGAATTACAACAATATATAAATAATTGCTAATTTACGAAGACCGGACACCGTCAATTTAAAGCAACGATCACAACCATGTGGGTTTGAGCGTCATTCATCGAACATGTTACATTTGTTTGATTGAAATCCGTACCTTTCATTTGAGATAATGTATAAATCTATATAAATTCGTATAACAGTTTGCAAATGATCAGCGGTTCTATAGCAACCGACTATCATCGTCTACGAACTATACCTATCTATCTTAAACAAGACTCGCCGAAAAATATCAAGTGACAGAAAGTTACGTTACACATTCTGAAATATACTACCCTATTATCAAATCAGATCCATTATTTTTTGTTGGTTTGCCTTGCATCAAAACTGTTATAAGTTTGACATTCGATTGTATGCGAGTGTGATGAAGACGTGAACATATTTACTTTTTTATCATCAGTTTCTTTCCGTTTGAAACAAGCCCGCATTAAAACGGGAAACTGCCATATTTCTCTAAAGATCGAATGGAATCCGGAAAGTGCATGAAACCATACTGCCATGTGGCTCTTCTGACGCACCGATGCTTCACACTATACATCAAATTGGTTTCGTGTACCCTCTCCCACCTTACGAAACGTTGACATACCTCGACCCATAGAAACACGAGGTCACACAGGCATATGCACATGCGCCTGGATGCATTCACACGTACGCACGCATGCACCCAGACACATTCACACACACACACACACACACACACACACACACACACACACACACACACACACACACACACACACACACACACACACACACACACACACACACACACACACACACACACACACACACACACACACACACACACACACACACACACACACACACACACACTCACTCACTCACTCACTCACTCACTCACTCACCCACCCACCCACTCACTCACTCACTCCCTCACTCACTCACTAATTCACTCACACACTCGTACGCACGCACGCACGCACGCACGCACGCACGCACACACACACACAAACACACACACACACATGCTATTTTAGGTTCTAAGTTGTATGGGGAAACAAAAGAAGGTGGGGGGTCACCAAAATAAAAATAAATTGCCCGGACAGAAACTATGCCGTTCCGACACGTACAATATCGTTTATAACAATGACATTTTCATGAGCCCAGCTGTCAGTGATTTTATGTGTGCGATAACACCGGCGTCTGTTCAGTTCGGTCGTTGTGGCTTTATATTCTCGTCACTTCGGCGCCGAATACATAATCATGCTAATATTACCGCTGCCGCGTGAACTACGGTAGATATTACTGATGACAATGATAGCGTTATTAACAACAACACCAGCTGTAACTGATGCAGCGCCAGCAACAACTGTAGCTACACGAAGAACAAGTATAGGATGAACGATATGGATAATAATTTAATAAAGAGAAAAACAGTAGCTACACGAACAACAAGTATATGATGAACGGTGTGTATAATAATAGTAATAAAGAGAACAACAGTAGCTACACGAACAATACGTATATGATGAACTGTATGGATAATAATAGTAATAAAGAGAACAACAGTAGCTACACGAACAATAAGTATATGATGAACTGTATGGATAATAATAGTAATAAAGAGAACAACAGTAGCTACACGAACAATAAGTATACGATGAACTGTATGGATAATAATAGTAATAAAGAGAACAACAGTAGCTACACGAACAATAAGTATACGATGAACTGTATGGATAATAATAGTAATAAAGAGAACAACAGTAGCTACACGAACAATAAGTATATGATCAACTGTATGGATAATAATAGTAATAAAGAGAACAACAGTAGCTACACGAACAATAAGTATATGATCAACTGTATGGATAATAATAGTAATAAAAAGAACAACAGTAGCTACACGAACAATAAGTATACAATGAACTGTATGGATAATAATAGTAATAAAGAGAACAACAGTAGCTACACGAACAATAAGTATATGATGAACTGTATGGATAATAATAGTAATAAAGAGAACAACAGTAGCTACACGAACAACAAGTATACGATTAACTGTATGGATAATAATAGTAATAAAGAGAACAACAGTAGCTACACGAACAATAAGTATACGATGAACTGTATGGATAATAATAGTAATAAAGAGAACAACAGTAGCTACACGAACAATAAGTATACGATGAACTGTATGGATAATAATAGTAATAAAGAGAACAACGGTATCTACACGAACAATAATTATACGATGAACTGTATGGATAATAATAGTAATAAAGAATACAACAGTAGCTACACGAACAATAAGTATATGATGAACTGTATGGATAATAATAGTAATAAAGAGAACAACAGTAGCTACACGAACAATAAGTATATGATGAACTGTATGGATAATAATAGTAATAAAGAGAAGAACGGTAGCTACACGAACAATAAGTATACGATGAACTGTATGGATAATAATAGTAATAAAGAGAACAATAGTAGCTACACGAACAACAAGTATACGATGAACGGTATGGATAATAATAGTAATAAAGAGAACAATAGTAGCTACACGAACAATAAGTATACAATGAACTGTATGGATAATAATAGTAATAAAGAGAACAACGGTATCTACACGAACAATAAGTATACGATGAACTGTATGGATAATAATAGTAATAAAGAGAACAACAGTAGCTACACGAACAATAAGTATACGATGAACTGTATGGATAATAATAGTAATAAAGAGAACAACAGTAGCTACACGAACAATAAGTATATGATGAACTGTATGGATAATAATAGTAATAAAGAGAACAACAGTAGCTACACGAACAATAAGTATACGATGAACTGTATGGATAATAATAGTAATAAAGAGAACAACAGTAGCTACACGAACAATAAGTATATGATCAACTGTATGGATAATAATAGTAATAAAGAGAACAACAGTAGCTACACGAACAATAAGTATATGATCAACTGTATGGATAATAATAGTAATAAAAAGAACAACAGTAGCTACATGAACAATAAGTATACAATGAACTGTATGGATAATAATAGTAATAAAGAGAACAACAGTAGCTACACGAACAATAAGTATATGATGAACTGTATGGATAATAATAGTAATAAAGAGAACAACAGTAGCTACACGAACAACAAGTATACGATTAACTGTATGGATAATAATAGTAATAAAGAGAACAACAGTAGCTACACGAACAATAAGTATACGATGAACTGTATGGATAATAATAGTAATAAAGAGAACAACAGTAGCTACACGAACAATAAGTATACGATGAACTGTATGGATAATAATAGTAATAAAGAGAACAACGGTATCTACACGAACAATAATTATACGATGAACTGTATGGATAATAATAGTAATAAAGAATACAACAGTAGCTACACGAACAATAAGTATATGATGAACTGTATGGATAATAATAGTAATAAAGAGAACAACAGTAGCTACACGAACAATAAGTATATGATGAACTGTATGGATAATAATAGTAATAAAGAGAAGAACGGTAGCTACACGAACAATAAGTATACGATGAACTGTATGGATAATAATAGTAATAAAGAGAACAATAGTAGCTACACGAACAACAAGTATACGATGAACTGTATGGATAATAATAGTAATAAAGAGAACAATAGTAGCTACACGAACAATAAGTATACAATGAACTGTATGGATAATAATAGTTATAAAGAGAACAACGGTATCTACACGAACAATAAGTATACGATGAACTGTATGGATAATAATAGTAATAAAGAATACAACAGTAGCTACACGAACAATAAGTATATGATGAACTGTATGGATAATAATAGTAATAAAGAGAACAACAGTAGCTACACGAACAATAAGTATATGATGAACTGTATGGATAATAATAGTAATAAAGAGAAGAACGGTAGCTACACGAACAATAAGTATACGATGAACTGTATGGATAATAATAGTAATAAAGAGAACAATAGTAGCTACACGAACAACAAGTATACGATGAACTGTATGGATAATAATAGTAATAAAGAGAACAATAGTAGCTACACGAACAACAAGTATACGATGAACTGTATGGATAATAATAGTAATAAAGAGAACAACGGTAGCTACACGAACAATAAGTATACGATGAACTGTATGGATAATAATAGTAATAAAGAGAACAATAGTAGCTACACGAACAATAAGTATACGATGAACTGTATGGATAATAATAGTAATAAAGAGAACAACAGTAGCTACACGAACAATAAGTATACGATGTACTGTATGGATAATAATAGTAATAAAGAGAACAACAGTAGCTACACGAACAATAAGTATACGATGAACCGTATGGATAATAATAGTAATAAAGAGAACAACAGTAGCTACACGAACAATAAGTATACGATGAACTGTATGGATAATAATAGTAATAAAGAGAACAACAGTAGCTACACGAACAATAAGTATATGATGAACTGTATGGATAATAACAGTAATAAAGAGAACAACAGTAGCTACACGAACAATAAGTATACGATGAACTGTATGGATAATAATAGTAATAAAGAGAACAACAGTAGCTACACGAACAATAAGTATACGAGGAACTGTATGGATAATAACAGTAATAAAGAGAACAACAGTAGCTACACGAACAACAAGTATACGATGAACGGTGTGGATAATAATATAATAAAGAAAACAATTGATAAATTATGATATCATTTTATTTTAATGCTCTATGATACTCTACCCCATGCAGTTATTCAAAGTAGATATACATTAACTATACATATTCCAATAAAAACAGGTCGTTTGTAAGACCAGCAGAGACAATAACATAAGCAGATGTACTGCTTTTCATGATGTCCTAGCAGCATATATGGATCTGACGCCGCGAGCCTCGCGCTGTAGGCCCAAGGGAGAGTGCATACAGAAAATGAACTGCTCCATGCCCGGAATTATGATGATTATAATGTTTGGGAATATATTTACTTGTCTGTTTTTTTTTGGCATTTTTGTACATGAAATATTGGCTAGATAGTTTAGTTGGATTCGAAAGAATACATACAAGAACCTTGAAATTCACACGATTTATATACCGTATTTCGGCGATAAAACAGTAGACAGTGAGATTATCCAAAAACGTGTAAAACAAAGGTGTGAGGTCTACCGCAAAAGCGGTGTACTTATCATTTCTGAGGACAAGTTACCGCCACAAATTACGTAGGTGATTATTGTGTGCCATGAACACGCTGTTGCCAGTGGTGTAAAAGGGAGTGACGAACGGCGATTACTTGTCCCAGTCCCGTCACGATTCCGTTAACGACAGTGCCATAATTAATGGCAACGCGTCCTAAAACGGTTGCGGTTAACATCAACGTTCACAAATTGGCACCTTGTACCATCGCCACCGGCTGAATTGAACGTCCGTCCTACGTCATTTCCGGTGTGTCCTTCGCGCAATAAATTCTCGCGACGAGACGATTTATGGCGCCATACAATGCTCGTCATCGTGAAACGCGAGAAGGTTGACATTCATCGTTTAGCAACACACTCGAAGAACAGAAATTTGCTACATGGACAACGCCATATATATGTGACTCGATGATTCGTGGGAAAGTGCTTTGGAGTGTGGAAGCACTTGGCAAGCGTGGCAGAACATTTCCAGAAATATGGCTCACATTTTCACGATATCGCATTTCGCAGAGTAATTGGCAAAATATTGGTTAACCTTGGCAAAGACTACGCAAGTACCATTATAAAGACAAGAAAATAATGGCAAACGATGTTTATACGCGTTGCCTAACGTAGATAAACATCTTAACACAAACCGTCACAAACATTTACAACATGTATAACACAATATTTAACAGTAGAGTGATGTGATATACATATTTTCGATAGCGATCCTGGTAATAAGTGGAATCAAAGTGTTTTCATGTCAACGTTTTTTACGCAGGAATGCGATGCTTTAACTTAGAAACCGTTTTATCATACTAACTCGCTGCACAATTCATTTAAAATTTAAATTATTGGAAATAATGTTCGTTGATGTTCAGAACTGTAATGTGCGAACTGTTCCAATGATCTGGACAATAAATGTATTAGAATGAATGTGTTGTCTTGTTTAAATTATAAGAAATGTACCCAATTATATTAAAACAGTTAAACATGTTTCACTTTACATGCAACTATATTTTTTAAATGTAATTTGACCGTAATTTATGGATTTCTCCCTAGCCGTACACAATGCAATATACCCTGATATGCGGGTAGAAAAAATCAAATAAAAATAATTGTATAGTTTCTACTAAATCAATTGACTTTTTGATAGAAACGATCAGTGTTTGTACAGATCAGTAACCCGGCAACTTCAGACAAGTCTCGGGATAGAGTTTATACGCAGGCGGTTTACACATACACTAGAACATAACTTTCCAGTATATATGCATTACTGCTTTGGTAAAATGACAGGTTCAAATAATAATTAAAAGTTAATGTTTGTGACCGGACAAATGGATGATATAGACAAACAAATGTACACAACGCGCAATCACAAGTCTATATGTGTTCATACACCACATAACCCAGATCTCACGCATAGGAGTTTGGCCGAGATAGTTCCATGTTTCCTGAAGGTCGCAATCAAATTGCACATACCAGTCATATTTATGCACTTGTTATTGCATGTGCGCGTGCAAACATACGCGCGAACACATGCGCCCACGCATTCTCTCACACGCACCAGCATGCGCACGCACGCACACATGCACACACACGCACATGCACGCGCACAAACACACACGCACACACACGTTGAACGTTCTGGGACGGAGCGTGCTTTCTATTTACGAGAATTCCTGAATGCTTGAACCTGCACTAACCAAATATTTAACTTTATTAACAAATCAAGTATTAACCACAGGAATATTCCCTGATAAATTAAAAATTCCTAAGGTAATTCCAATTTATAAAAAGGTGAGCCAACACTATTCAATAATTATAGGCCCATATCTCTTCTAAGAGCTATTTCAAAAGTACTTGAAACAATTATTTTTGCCTAATTATCATCTTACTTAAAAGACTCAAGCTTTTTTTGACCATCAGTATGGATTCCGACCTAAACATTCAACTGAATATGCGGCACTAGAATTAATAGATAGAATAATAACCCAACTGGATAAGGATAAAATACCCATTAATATTTACCTAGATCTTTCCAAAGCTTTTGATACCAGTGACCATTTAACTTTAATTGACACATTTAAATATTATGGTATACATGGAACAAATCTGTACTTATTCAGCAGTTACCTAACAAATCGTAAACAATATACGGAAATTGACAATATAAAATCAAATATGTTAACAATAACAACAGGTGTACCACAAGGCTCAATCTTACGACCCTGTTATCCATCATATATATCAACGATTTTTCACAAGCCAGTACAATTTTTATGCCGATGATACAACTATATCAAGTACATTAAACACTTTCAGTGATAACCTACATGACGAAAATTTAGAATCGTAAATAAATGAAGAACTTAAAAAAATAAATTAATGGCTAAAAATAAAAACATTATTGCTAAACATAGCAAAATCTAAATACGTGACATTTCAAAAGGCAAAAAAATATATAGACACTTACTTTGAAAATAGACAATGTAAATATTGAACAAATAAATCAGGGAATTACATTTTTGAGTTTTCTAGATACAAATCTAAACAGGAAAAAACCAACTGAAAATATATAAAATACTTGTTCTAATAAAATTGGCGTTTTAAACAAATTGAAACATGTGTTACCTCTTCATATTAATTAATATTATATAATTCTTTAATAGTGTCACACATCAGTTATTGCATCATCATCATGGCATGGGGCTTTCAATCAAATAGAATAATAAAACTTTAAAAGAAAACCTGCGAATTATCACCTTAAGTAATTATATTTCCCACACAGAACCACTTCACAACACACTTGTTAAAAGTAGATGACATCCTTAAATTACAACTAAAACAACAATTACAATTTTAATTTAACTATTTACACAATGATTTAACAGTTTATTTATAAAACTGGAGGATAATGTTTAGCTATGAGGTACATAATCATGACACAAGAGTCAAGAATATACTATACACTTATAACATTGCAAAGAAATGTCTTAGGCATAATTTGCCAGTTTTATTAAATAACATTCGCGATATAGGCAAAGAAAAGCTTAGTACACATAGTTCACAAGGATTTGCCAAGTATGCTAAAAATTGAGAACCGACAACCATCTGTCAACTTTATACAGTACAAAACAGTGCCTTGACGACAAACACAATCATCATGTAAGCTGGCTCACACTACACACATGCTCATATTCATATTTTCTGTTTTTCTGGAAGAATGTGATTTGGATGTATTGGTTCAGTTAATTTTCTATCACAAAAGGTGGCTCCTCGATAGCAACTACCACAGTCTTAGAGGAGTCTCCTGACCCTACTTTTTGGTTATTTACCATACATTATACCATGTTTACCATAAGGCCATATTTGAAATATCTGGGTCAAATAAAACAAATTCTTCTTCTTCTAACAAAAGAGTTATGTCATTGCATTTTACAACCACAAAGTGTTTGCATAGTGTTTGCCAAGTGTATACCGACATGTTTGCCGCTAGCCAAACAAAATAAACGCCCGAATGGCTCGCTAGTTCCTAAGCTAAACACATGCAATAGTTCGTTTTGTGTAAACAAACTCATGCAATCGCGTCGGCACCGGCTGCTTTGTGTGCGCCTAATCTCATTAATAGCAGAGGCTAAGTGAGCGATTAGCTGCCGCCACCTGCGGGGCACACAATTAAGATGCGTAAACAAGTGATCAAAAGACAGTGGCCAGAGATAAGGCTTCTAATGGTGCTTGGAGACGTGTAATGGACACCGCTCATACGTTAACAGGGCACATACCACTGTTGACTGAAAACAGCACCATTGGAAAATCGTTAATGTCTTCACAGCCACTTCTATCGATCATATCATTGATATGCTGATCGAATTTCGTTAAAATCACCTCCGTTATAACGCATGCACGCACGGTGACCATCAATATTTACCAAAATAGCCATGGTTTCTTCACCACGTGTGCTATATGAAAAAAATGGCAACAAATCACTCCGCCAACTACACTATTCCAAATATGCGTCATTTCATTACCAACACATTCTAACACCCAACCTGCTAATATTCCTGATCAGTTGCACTCATTTCCCATAAAAAAAAGTTTCGTTCAAAAACAAACCTATATTATTGCAACACAACCGGAATGTTATCTAGGGACTGATCCCAATAGCCGCCATGGCGTCGTTTGTGAAGTTCGGAACTAGTTTATTCTTCTTCCCATCGGCCTCGTGATGGGTACAGGTCACATTATCTTGTTTGTACCGCCATCTTGATGAGTTTTCTGCATCTCTCAGATCTTCTATGATTGCTGCTGATTCTCAAGGGTTCACCACTGCCTTTTGAGATACCTGTATATTTTGACAATGTCTCACCATCGGAGTTTAAGTTTTTGTCTACTCATCTACCGCCCTCTTCAGATGTCCATGCTCTCTTTCTAAATCTTTCTTTCAGCTAATTTTCTGTACATGGTTTTCCCATCTCAATGTAATTCTCACTACTTTCGTTTGAGGATATTTCATCATAACAGTATCTTCTCACAATACCCCTGGCAGAACATGCCATCAAAGTTTTACAATAATTGAAGAATACGTTTCTTCTCCAGGTGTTGGTGTGAATTGACACATATTTAAACATAGTTAAGTTTGTTTTGCATGATGTAAACATAATTCCTGTTCACTGTCCCGCCTAGAATTATTGTTGCCAATGAATTTCGGAACACAAATAAATCGGATCGAATAAAAACGTTAGGCTGCTGAAACGTGACGACTACTTCGTTTTAGTCTGAACGTTATTATTGACTTCAATGTATTGTCCAATATTCGACCATAGCATCACTTACACCAAGGATCTTCATTGTCGTCATCCTCATCATCATCATCGTCATTACCACCTTCGTCTTCATTCGTCGTAGTCGTTGTTGTTGTTCTCGTTGTCGTAGTTGTTCGTCATAAGCAGCGTCTTCACCGTTATCATCGACGTCGTCGTCACGGTCACACGTTTCCCTAACGTCCTTGTTACATTATCATAACGCTTACCATGGTTCAATCACAACATCATCATACATCACCACATCGTGACCTCCATAACTCGTCACCGTGCAACCAAATATGCACAGCCGCGACTAACGCTTAACAGTCATGTGCCTGTGTCAGTTTACTTATACGGACCATGCCGTTAACTGCAGATCACCTACACGAAGTTCTTGGGCGTCCCAGTGAAGTTGTACCGGCCGACGGCCGCACGCGCCGGTCTCCGACAAGCCGTCTTCTACATCCACGGCGGGGGGTGGACTCTAGGCAGTGCCGGTAGGTGGCGTTGGTGTCGTTTACACGGGTATTATAGTAATAGTGTTCTGTCATCATTTTAGTATATTCACTGGCTAGCAATATATAGATTGAGAACATTACTGAAATCATAAATGTGTTTGCGTTGTCCAAGCTTACAAGTAGACCGCGAGAAAACATGGGAGGTTATAAAACTACTAATTTAATTC
>OZ023207.1:7234150-7266139 GCA_963995525.1 Escarpia spicata | reverse complement strand
AGTAAACTTCCTTTCAATAAACTATTAGTGACGCGATGTAGGAAACCAAACACCATCGTCGGACGCCGCCCAAATTCCGTTGCTCGAAGCTACGTGTGTTTAGATGGCGGCATGTTGGCCAGTGTATCTACTGATTACGGGTAGCAATTGGCGATATATAAGTCGCTCTTAGCCGGAGCCGTGTTACATGGTGGATCACCTGGCATTGACCTAGACTTACATGTTTTGGGATTTGACAATACATGTTTTTTGGACGGACGCTTAAATATACAAGTAGTTCTGCTGAAGATTTATGCTAGGGTAAGTTAAATATCCCAAAAGGGGTAATGTGTAACATGACGATGGTTAATTATATCTGGTGTCTCTGGTAGGGAAGTGAAATAGGTCAATGGGAATGTATAACGTGGTTTCCCATAGATGGCGACCACCAGATGAACAGCCTATAGATATAGAACCGACTGGTATTGTTCTGGGCGCACCATAACATGTTTGTTCCGTAAAATGTTTATGAGTTTAGCATATGTTTAACCGCCCACCAATGTGTGCGTGCAACTTGCTATTGTTACGATCCAAAATGTGTATTAAAGTAAATGTGCACTAACGTATGTCTTAGGGTATACCCGCCATTGTAGCATTTAATTTTTAAGCAAAAACTGATTGCTATCGCAAAGAACCACTCAAATTAAAAATAGTACTTATTCCTTAAGTATGTATTCCTACATATTATATATATATATATGAAAGAAAATTATATCATTTCAATATGACACCATTTTCTTAGTACACAACTAGAAATGTTCGACTGCCAATCGACGTTTCAACTGCCGTCGGCGACCTTCATCAGGAACTGTTCTTCCTCTGCTCGCCAGATGGCGTGGTGAGCAGTCTGTCACATACGTGACTCGGTCGTTATCTCCCCCTCATCTATATTCATTGTATGTGTTGTCTTTCTAATCCAGATGGCTTCCTTAATCCTCCTTAAGACCTGCATCACCACGTGCTTTGGGGAAACGGGGAGAACATTTCGCACGAGGCTAGAAAAACATCAGAAAGAAGTTGAAACTATAACATGTAAACGTTTCACTCGAGAAAAAAGGAAAGGCTCGACAAAGATCGAACATGTCGGCGATAAATGACCATGCAGACAGAAACAACTGTGTAATAGACTGGGAGGGTGTCAGAGTGGTAGACAGAGAGACAGACAGGTGTGTGCGATGGATTAAGGAGGCCTGGACAGAAACAACTGTGTCATAGACTGGGAGGATGTAAGAGTGGTAGACAGAGAGACAGACAGGTGTGTGCGATGGATTAAGGAGGCCTGGACAGAAACAACTGTGTAATAGACTGGGAGGGTGTCAGAGTGGTAGATAGATAGACATACAGGTGTGTGCGATGGATTAAGGAGGCCTGGACAGAAACAACTGTGTCATAGACTGGGAGGGTGTCAGAGTGGTAGATAGATAGACAGACAGGTGTGTGCGATGGATTAAGGAGGCCTGGACAGAAACAACTGTGTCATAGACTGGGAGGATATAAGAGTGGTAGACAGAGAGACAGACAGGTGTGTGCGATGGATTAAGGAGGCCTGGACAGAAACAACTGTGTAATAGACTGGGAGGGTGTCAGAGTGGTAGATAGATAGACAGACAGGTGTGTGCGATGGATTAAGGAGGCCTGGACAGAAACAACTGTGTCATAGACTGGGAGGATGTAAGAGTGATAGACAGAGAGACAGACAGGTGTGTGCAATGGATTAAAGAGGCCTGGACAGAAACAACTGTGTAATAGACTGGGAGGGTGTCAGAGTGGTAGATAGATAGACAGACAGGTGTGTGCGATGGATTAAGGAGGCCTGGACAGAAACAACTGTGTCATAGACTGGGAGGATATAAGAGTGGTAGACAGAGAGACAGACAGGTGTGTGCGATGGATTAAGGAGGCCTGGACATAAACAACTGTGTCATAGACTGGGAGGGTGTCAGAGTAGTAGATAGATAGACAGACAGGTGTGTGCGATGGATTAAGGAGGCCTGGACATAAACAACTGTGTCATAGACTGGGAGGGTGTCAGAGTAGTAGACAGAGAGACAGACAGGTGTGTGCGATGGATTAAGGAGGCCCGGACAGAAACAACTGTGTCATAGACTGGGAGGGTGTCAGAGTAGTAGACAGAGAGACAGACAGGTGTGTGCGATGGATTAAGGAGGCCTGGACAGAAACAGCTGTGTAATAGACTGGGAGGGTGTCAGAGTGGTAGATAGAGAGACAGACAGGTGTGTGCGATGGATTAAGGAGGTCTGGACATAAACAGCTGTGTCATAGACTGGGAGGGTGTCAGAGTGGTAGATCGATAGACAGACAGGTGTGTGCGATGGATTAAGGAGGCCTGGACAGAAACAGCTGTGTCATAGACTGGGAGGGTGTCAGAGTGGTAGATAGAGAGACAGACAGGTGTGTGCGATGGATTAAGGAGGTCTGAACAGAAACATCTGTGTAATAGACTGGGAGGGTGTCAGAGTGGTAGATAGAGAGACAGACAGGTGTGTGCGATGGATTAAGGAGGCCTGGACAGAAACAACTGTGTCATAGACTGGGAGGGTGTCTGAGTGGTAGATAGAGAGACAGACAGGTGTGTGCGATGGATTAAGGAGGCCTGGACATAAACAGCTGTGTAATAGACTGGGAGGGTGTCAGAGTAGTAGATAGAGAGACAGACAGGTGTGTGCGATGGATTAAGGAGGCCTGGACAGAAACAACTTTGTCATAGACTGGGAGGGTGTCTGAGTGGTAGATAAAGAGACAGACAGGTGTGTGCGATGGATTAAGGAGGCCTGGACAGAAACAGCTGTGTCATAGACTGGGAGGGTGTCAGAGTGGTAGATAGAGAGACAGACAGGTGTGTGCGATGGATTAAGGAGGCCTGGACAGAAACAACTGTGTCATAGACTGGGAGGGTGTCTGAGTGGTAGATAAAGAGACAGACAGGTGTGTGCGATGGATTAAGGAGGCCTGGACAGAAACAGCTGTGTCATAGACTGGGAGGGTGTCAGAGTGGTAGATAGAGAGACAGACAGGTGTGTGCGATGGATTAAGGAGGTCTGGACAGAAACAGCTGTGTCATAGACTGGGAGGGTGTCAGAGTGGTAGATCGATAGACAGACAGGTGTGTGCGATGGATTAAGGAGGCCTGGACAGAAACAGCTGTGTCATAGACTGGGAGGGTGTCAGAGTGGTAGATAGAGAGACAGACAGGTGTGTGCGATGGATTAAGGAGGTCTGGACAGAAACATCTGTGTAATAGACTGGGAGGGTGTCAGAGTGGTAGATAGAGAGACAGACAGGTGTGTGCGATGGATTAAGGAGGCCTGGACAGAAACAACTGTGTCATAGACTGGGAGGGTGTCTGAGTGGTAGATAGAGAGACAGACAGGTGTGTGCGATGGATTAAGGAGGCCTGGACATAAACAGCTGTGTAATAGACTGGGAGGGTGTCAGAGTAGTAGATAGAGAGACAGACAGGTGTGTGCGATGGATTAAGGAGGCCTGGACAGAAACAACTTTGTCATAGACTGGGAGGGTGTCTGAGTGGTAGATAAAGAGACAGACAGGTGTGTGCGATGGATTAAGGAGGCCTGGACAGAAACAGCTGTGTCATAGACTGGGAGGGTGTCAGAGTGGTAGATAGAGAGACAGACAGGTGTGTGCGATGGATTAAGGAGGCCTGGACAGAAACAACTGTGTCATAGACTGGGAGGGTGTCTGAGTGGTAGATAAAGAGACAGACAGGTGTGTGCGATGGATTAAGGAGGCCTGGACAGAAACAGCTGTGTCATAGACTGGGAGGGTGTCAGAGTGGTAGATAGAGAGACAGACAGGTGTGTGCGATGGATTAAGGAGGTCTGGACAGAAACAGCTGTGTAATAGACTGGGAGGGTGTCTGAGTGGTAGATGGAGAGACAGACAGGTGTGTGCGATGGATTAAGGAGGTCATCTGGATTAGAAAGAGAACACCTACAATGAATAGAGACGAAGGGGATACCGACTGAGTCAACCTGGTGCTAAATGTTCTCCCCGTTTCCCACATGTACGAGGTGTTGCAGGTCTTGCAGGGGATCTGGTATACACAGTCGGTCTTCTTGCTATCTTCCACTTGTATTTTGGGTGTACTCATATTGTTTTGAGGCTTTGGTGTGGTATGACAGCTGACGCTATATCACGTTGTTTTAGTACGCGTTGAACCGATTCTGTCCACTCCTTGGATGTATGGTGAGGTGACCATACCTTTGGACTTTTCTGTGTTCTTCCTTATCCTTAATGGTTGAAACGTCGAATGTGAGTCGAAAATGTCTAGATATAGACTAAGAAAATTGTATAATTTCATTTCTTCCAACTTATGAAAATGTTCACGAATAACAATAATAATAACAACAAATTAAGGATTATGTTAAATATGTTTTTAATCTCTTGATTTTGTGACTCAGCCACGTCCCCTTTCTAATGCAAACACTGATATTGTCGCAGTGATTTCTTAGTGAATTTTGGCCGCGTTCTTATGAAATCTTTCCATAAATATCCCGTCGAAATGTAAATAACACGTAACATGCGTATGACATTTCCTGAGTGTTATTACCCGAACAAACTACTTGAAGGAAGTGATGCATATTTCAAACGACCTTTGTCGACATCCTCCCCAATTATTGCTCATATATAACATTACTGGACAAGATGAACATCACCATGTTGATTGTCTATAATAAGTCAACGTCCACTTTGCGCACCCAGATGTTTAAAGTGTCACAGATTTGACAGAGAATTGATTGCAAAAGTTGAAAATGATACCTTTTGTATGTTCTGTAATGACCAAAATGGACGCCAAACCGATATATAACGTTGCGTACCTCAAAGCATCGAAGACATTTTATAACAGTTTAAGTTGAGTGTAGGTTACACACTAGATTGCATGATTGATGTAATGCATGTTACTTACAACATCGTGCATTGTGTTCTTTCCGGAAAAGAAAACAATAGAAAATATTCACAGTAACAACATCATTCTAACCGTATCACATAATCACATATACAACGATTTGATTTGGATTTAATTAAGATATAGCGTACCGTGTGTGTGTGTGTGTGTGTGTGTGTGTGTGTGTGTGTGTGTGTGTGTGTGTGTGCGTGTGTGCGTGTGTGTGTGTTGAGTGTGTGCTTACGTGTGCGTGCGCTCGCCCATGTGTGTGCGTGCAAGATATAGCGTACCGATCGTTTTAATGCAGTGCTAAAGGGTTATTTAATCAAATGTTCATGTTCAATGTGTATTTGTGTGTGTGTGTGTGTGTGTGTGTGTGTGTGTGTGTGTGTGTGTGTGTTTGTGTGTGTGTGAGAGAGAGAGAGAGAGCGTGCGTGCCTGCGTGCGGGCGTGCGGGCGTGCGGGCGTGCGGGCGTGCGGGCGTGCGGGCGTGCGGGCGTGCGGGCGTGCGGGCGTGCGGGTGTGCGGTGTGCTTGCGCGCGCAAGTGTCTGTGCCTAAGTGCTGGTTTGTTATTCGGCATAGCTATGCGACTGTCAAGTTGGTACGCTTCAGCGCACAGCAATGTCGCATTTGTCACGTGTCGTCGTAAATCGAAACGTACACCAACAAGAAAAACGGGTGGCGCAAATTTCCACGTAAGTGGCCGCTAGAGCTAAAGAAAACTAATCAGTCTTCGCCTTGTTGAACCGCGTATGACGTGACACGTTGATGCAGATTGCAGAATTCACTCGGCGTTGGAATGAAGACGGTGACGTGTTATGTCGTTGGGGGGGGGGGGGGGGGGGGGGGGGGGGGGGGGGGGGGGGAGGGGGTCGCAAGGACTGAGGAATACGAACAATTAATAACTAATTTCATAAACCATAATTAAGTAAATCAGAAAAAAAACAATGCGCGAAAGATAATAATATTATTAGGATATTTACAATTGCCGCCACAATATAATATATACATTATAATTATATATTAAAACGTGTATTAAAATGACAAATAAAAAGGCGATTCTTTCAAGACTTCCTAAACATTTTAGTGCCGTTCTTGATGAACGAATGCGTGTGTGTGCATGCATGCGCGCATGTGTGTGTGTGTGTGTTTGTGTGTGTGTGTGGGGGGGGTATACGTGAGTATATTTGTGTGCGTGTGTGTGTGCATGCGTGTGTGTGCGTATGCGTGTGTCTGTTTGCGTGCGTGTGTGCGCGTGTACGAGCGTTCATGTGTGTGAGTGTATGTAAGTGTGTATATAGAAATAACAGTATTCCATGGGTCAGTAACGTGAAAAGACGGATATTTCACCACGAGCTTGATAAACGCGCAGTTTTCAGCCTCATGAGTAGTGAAAACACACCAAACGACGGCAATATTCATGATTCGTTATAATCATACGGCTCGCATCACTTGATACAGACGTTTTAGGTAACTAATAATATCAGATTTTAGTAAGGTAAAAAGAGACCACCTGAGTTGATTGATTATGTAAATCCCTGGCGTTGGCCACTGCTGGTGTGTGTACGATATGGCAAAGTTCAATAGCTCTCCAGTTTGTGTTGAGAAAAGGCTATTTCTAGAAGGAGCAATGATTACGTGTATTGTTTGTTTACATCACACTATAGTTTGGATAAGTTCAGTTACGTAATATCGGAGTTACTACTGCGCTCCATAAAGCAGACACTCATGATGCTTAGCTTTGTATCGAGACACATTTCATGTGTACTTCACCTACACTTACGCTTGTAGGTTGTTGGTCTTTTGTTTTAGGTCATTGTCCTTTATTGGTAAACATACAACAGGGCATTTATGTGGTCATTTCGTCTTCTTGTACGTCCAGGCTGGTTACTTTCTTTGTAAAAGTTGTGTCCACGCGATCCAGTCCTTTGGGTACTTTGGACGTTTCGATTAGGTCTCTTTCACACTACAGTATATATTATCTACATTGCTAACTGGCAGTGTCATTTTGTCAGGATATATACGCCAAAAGGGAGTTTAGAGGTTGATACCTCTGCTCTGTGAGTCCACTGCACGTCACACGTTTACCCACACATTGGATCTTTTACGTGCCCTGGCATAGACACCATTTAGATGGGACTAACTGCTGATGGTGTCTCTTCCGAAAGACACGGGTGTGAACGAAAGTGTTCAAGTTTAGAAACAACGGTTTAACATGTGTGCTGGAAGGTATTACTTGCAAAATGGTCACATGATCCCACGCGGAATATCATTTGACAAACAGTCTTGCAATCAGCGGTGGCTCTGCTAACGATATTTTGTTGTGCTATCAAATAAATTTTCATTAAAACGAAGCTGTGTGTTCCTAGTTTTGAATGTATTAATTAATATTATTAACAAGACTATACTAACTATGTTGACGGTAGACTGCACCCCAAAGTGTGTTTAGTAAGTCCGTAACAACAACAACAACAACAGCAATTTGGAAGGTATGCCCCCGGAGCATGTGTAAATAGCAAACAAAACATCCAGTTTCAAAACAATCTTTATTTGCAATACGGCCTAGTCGGGCTGAGTTAAGTGCAATATTCTTTGATGTTCAACGATGGTCCATTTTCCTGCGTTCAACAAAGCAGCCTTCCTGTTACAAAATACTGTGCCTGCTAATTCCGGGTAGAAAAACTGAGTGGCTCCCGTTAATGTCGGAGCAGGTCAGATCTCATCGGAGATTGCGAACGATTACTTTTGAGACTGGTTTGCATTCTAACTGGGTTCACCCAGACGCCAGTAAATATTATATAAGATTTTTCGTCAGAATTATCTCTAAAATGTTGTATAGATGCACTTGATAATATAATGATATCATATAGGTTTGGTTTGTTGCAAAAATACCATAAACAGAGACGAACGCAATAAAAAGAGTTAAAGAAGACGGAACCTGGATACAAAAGGTTATCGTTAAAGCTTTTCCCTCAATTAGATGGATTATTTTGCTCCTCACATTTTCAGACTAATTTCACGAAAAAGCAAACCTACTAAATATTCACTATGATATGCTAGTTCGTTTATACATTTGTTATTTCGTTTTGGTGAAATTAACATGCAAACTATGCAATTAATTACGACCAAATTGGCTCCAAAGTAGTTATAGGACTTGAGTTGGGGTATTACGATTTGGACAAAAACAGTCTCGGAAAAATTCAAAGTGCGGCCGGCCTAGAACTCACGGCCGGTTTGTTTATAAGACAACTTTGCCATTTTTGTGCTAGTGCTTATGTCACCGAATCAGCTATTTAGCTAAAATCCTTATCCAGCTAAGGACATTTGTCGATCACGTGGATAGATTTGGGAAAGTCTACGGCGCATTGTCAATGGACAAAAATAGATATACATGCTATGCTCCAAAGGTAGCAAACAAGGAGGCAGTCTGTTCCTAGATTTTCATTTAGTAATTAATATAATGTTCTTACGATTATATCAACTACGTTGAAGGTATATTGTCCGCTAAGATATGTTTAGCAAGCCATAAAACGTTCGCAATTTGAAAGGTACGGCCAATGAGTTTCAAAACAAGCTTTAGTAGTAATAATACCGAGGTGGGCAGAGTTAACCGCAATACCCTTTGATGTTGTTCAACGATGTCCCGTTTTCTCACGTTAAACAGTAGACTTCCTGTTTCAAATTACTACTCTGGCTCATTCCTGCATCTTTAATATATATATGTTGTTTTGCAGTTATCGACTTGCGCCTGAACACATATTCCCAAAAGGCTTTGATGACTGTGTAAAGGCGATCAAGTATTTCATCAAAAACGCCGCCAAGTTCGGTGCCGACGGCAGTCGAGTAGCTGTATCAGGTACGTCGATCCGCATGTGTTCTGAATAATAGAAACATCCAAAAAAGGACACAACCAAAAAAGGTATCATCAAACAAAATGTACGAAACAGTTGTTAGCGATTAGAATGATATTTTCCTATGTTTTGTACTGATAATGTTAGATAACATAGTTATTACTGTAATACATGTATTTACGGGAATGGGGTGAGTGTTTAATAACCATAGGCACGGGAACAGGGGGGCAGGTGGGCAGCTGCCCCCTGGAATTACTCCGCGGGGCAGACATATGGTTCTGTCCCCCCATTAAATGTGAGCGTGAATGTTTGTTTTTATGCCGAGCGTCAATGACGAGTGGAAATGTAATTTTTTTGAAACGATTAGTGTGTATTTGAAAGGTGTGTGCAATTGGAGGGCAGACATATGGTTTTCTGTCCTGCCCTCCCAGGAATAGGCGGCGCGGCGGGCAACATTTTTTCTAAGACAGCGGAGAGAAGCTGGAGAAGGTAAATTGACAGCTGCGGCGCGACGTAAAAAAATCAAATTTTCAACAGTTGGATGTCATGAGTTCACAGCCGACACAGCGGAGTAACTGAAGTTGTAGCGGCGCAGCGGCGAAAAAGTGTCCACATACCCTGTCTTCCGATGTGACAGTCGAGCCAATGGAGACAGCCACAAGGTGAAGGAAGATGTGAAGATATGCGGCGGCGCGACGGCGAACATTTGTCAGTGGTGCTGAAGCTCCGATAGCCCCCCAATATGAATTTCGTTCCCGCGCCACTGTTAATAAGTATAATGTTTCAACTGTCTTCATTTCTACAATAAATATAAAATATGTATTGTAAGAAGAAGAAGAATTTAAGAAGAAGAATTTGTTTTATTTGACCCAGACATTTCAAATAATACAACCATGTAAAAAAATTAAATAATACAAATATATAACCTTATGGTAAACATGGTATAATGTATGATAAATAACGAAAAGTAGGGTCAGGAGACTCCTCTAAGACTATTGTAGTCGCTATCGAGGAGCCACCACCATGTGTAAGCACATGCATATAAGGGTTATGTTGAAATAAATAAGCATTAATTAACTAATTAATTAATTAACCAATTCATTCATTCATCGATTCATTCATTCATTCATTCGTACGTTAATTAATTAATTAATTCAGTCATTCACTCATTCATTCACTCAGAATTCGCGACCAAAATGTTAGCGTCTGCACTTCCAGTTGATTTTATTATTGTGTGACTTGTGTCTAACGTTATAGTAAGTTCTTCGTATGAAATAATGAACGCTAACATTTATGTGATGAATTAGCTTGAGGGTCAGTTGAATTAGGTTAAAGGTATTGAAGAAACTCGTCAATACGCGAAGTACGCTCTGACATGGGCTCTAATAATTGTATATGGCTAACAGTAGCGCCACACCACGGATACTAGATAATCGAACACAAACCGTTGTTAGGACGACCAAACCTCTCTCGCGTTTGTTCAACTTAGGTTAGGATCCAAACACGTGTTCTTACACGTTGCATCATAGTTAAAATAATGTGAATATATGACATTGTTGACTCTGGAAAAACAAATATGACTACACAAACACGTTTAGGAGGAGAAAAGATTCAACTTCACCAAATACCTTGTATACATCATGTCATGCATAATATCTCACTGCATGACGCTAATATTCAAGGGAAAGCTCCAAGTAATAAGCTGTTCCTTGCAAAGACAGTGTTATTGAATAAATGTGTGTGCTTTAAATAAGTCTCATTATATATCGTAATAATAGTACATCAGTTCACTATCCCAAATCAAGTATTATTCTTGTAATAATAACGAAATCATGCACCATAAACTATGATGTACGTATATTACCAGTATAACTGTTGTACATGTGCCTTGCCTATGCTAATATCAAACTAAACTAAAAAAAGTCGTTAACGTCGCCGTGAAAAAAATCAACAACCCCCTCCTCCCCAACATCCAATTCCAAGACAACGAAAGGGTGCTGAAGCTTCTGCAAAAAATTCCTAACAGCCCCCCTCGTCTTCTGATTTCCGATTTCATGATCCGTGCTGAAGTTCCGGCTCAGCCCGTTCAATGTTCATTTCGTTACGGCGCCAGTGGATATTTTGGGCAAGCTTCAGGGGAAGGGTGTAATTGGAAGATTTCTCCCCCTCCCCAATCTACCCTCTCTGGATCCGCCCCTACCGTTGAAGGGTCCACCCTTTCCCAGGGTGAGTGTTTGGACCGTGCTTCACCGACCCCACTTGTTTGTCACTTTCGCCTTTGTAGGAGACAGTTCTGGCGGCAACTTGGCCGCCGCCGTGGCGCACAGGCTTCGCAACGAGAAAACGAAACCAAAACTGAAGATGCAGGCCCTTATCTATCCACCACTGCAGGCTTTCGATTTCAACACGCCGTCGTATCAGGAGAACGCGTGTGACCCGTATCTCGACCGCAGCTGGATGATTGCGTTCTGGATGTGGTATGCTTACGGAAATATGCCCACCTCTATACTGGTAAGCAAGACTGTGGAAATCAGGCGTGGACTAACTTCAAATTAAACAGAAATAACCCAGTAATGTGAATTAGTATTAATTCGTTAATTAATTAATTAATTTAACAAATAATAATAATAATGCACTTTGTTTTATTCAAGTCGAACCAAATGCAATATAAAGGTTAAATTCGTAAGAAGCATGAGTTTAAAATATAACAATATAACATACATATCTGACGTGCGCGCGCGTGTGTGTGTGTGTGTGTGTGCGTGTGCGCGCGTGGTGCTTTCTTGTGGGTGTATACGTGCGTGCGTGCCTTTGTGTGATTATGTGCGTGCGTGAGTGCATGCGTGAGTGCGTGCATGTCAGCAATTCGTTGTAGTCATCCTACCTTACCTCTGTCGTTCACACGACCATCCCGCCGTGCACCAACATCCCAAAATTGTTACTAAACGTATGCCTATGGAACTTGCCTTATATTAAGGACTCAGTCTGAAATAAACTTATCTTGTCTTATCGTATCGTATCTAATGGTCGTCGTCTCTTGCAGCCGATACTCACGTCGAACGCCCACACAACCAAGAAGGCCAAGATGGCGTACAGCAAGTACGTCAAACGAGCCCTACTTCCGGCCAACATTCAGGCCAAGTATGACCCGTCCAACGTCGTCGTCAACGGTAACGCGACGGTGTGGAAGCACATGAAGTCAATCATCACGAACGAGTACTTCTCGCCACTTCTCGCGAAGACCATGGTCGGCCTGCCACACACTTACTTATTATCGGCCGAGCAGGACGTGTTGCGAGACGAGGGATTCATGTACATAGCGCGTCTGCGCGCCGCCGGGGTAAAGGTCGAGCATGCGCATATTGTGGCTCTGCACGCGTTCGTTGATAACCTGTCCGTGCAATTTGCCAGTAACGCCGTCAATGACATGATCGACTACCTCAAGCTAAACCTGTAGTACGCATGCCGGCCAAAACAAACCAGTTCCGCGCACGCAGTATATAACGTATTAGCGTCCGTGACTTATCGGCGTAGCGTCAATTGTCTCTCACTCCATTCGGTTGAAGGTTATCATGTAACATCTTTCCTATTGTGTCCTGCCCATATCCGTGAAGCTTCTCCGTCAATCAGACTACTTTGACACACTCATTCATAAGAATAGAAGTGCTAAGGAAGTAGCGCATACGTATACATACTAATGCGAACTATGAACCGTAATTTCTGCTTGTATTGTGAGTATGATATGCATAAATTATCGAATATTAGGCAGCACCTATACGAAGATGTTGTTTCTTAGATTTCAAGATTGTGTGTTGTTTTGCAAAAAGTTGGTATGTAGTAGTTCACCAAACGACGTCCCCAATTAGTGCCCAAAAGAAATACAAATTCAAGATATTTGGCGATCAATCCGTTTCATGAATCCGCTCTTATAGGACTGGTCTTCTATTCCAGACCTCCTTCGGACTCACGTCTTTCGCTGTCTTTAGTCTCTCGGAACTATCTTCGTTGCGCATCATATCTTTGGGATCCACTCCCTGTTAGGTTCGGTCAGTAGTAAATCCAATTACATATCGGCGCTGCATGAACATTTATCTAATTTAAATTTGAAAGACCTAGTTAGGTCGTAAATATAATTATCCATACATATTTTGACAAATTTAACACTGCACATTTAAATGTCCCGATCCTTTCGTTGTGACGGTCAGTACGTGGCCGGTTATTGGCATCCGGCTTAAACTGACGCGTTCCGTGTTACTGGCAAGCAGCACGGACATGATTTCACCGGGTAAATGCGATGTAGTGCGCATGGGTCGGTCGTGACGTCATCAGAACGGAAGACAATTGCGTTTGCAATATTTGCGAACAATTCGCGTTGATTACGTCATCACTGTACGAATACAACACAATCGCCACCTTGACAACATATTACCTTCCAACACCGCCGCCATAGCATCGAGAATTGACGTACGACCTCGCACAAGGTTACGTGCGACGTAATTTGTTTTGAATTATATATATCAGGTTAGAATAGACTTTAAAAATTTCGATTTGATGTTTTTCCAACATAATTCACCGCCACAACAAAACGTCTTGGCCATCTGGCTGGAATGAGTTGTCAATATTGATGTATTAAACATGCATGTTGCAAATTTCCGGATTTATTTCGTTAAAAATACAATATTATTACAGTATGCCTGAATGGTTGTTGTTGCAGAATAGTTATTAACGAGCAATACAGGCGTAAGTGTCTAGTGACAAGCGATATAGCGTACCTTCCAAGTTTTCCAATATGGCGGGATATGTCCCGCTTTGTAATTTAATTATCACCCTCTTGATCTCCCGAGTAGTATACAGTGTCTATCGGGACCTCAAATGAGGTATTAGTTCTTAACGAGAGGCAATCATAAATATCCCTCAACTCATTCCACACATAGAAGCTCCTGCTTTCGTCGTATAGTATCCAGTGTTGTGATTTCTGATTGATTTAAAGTTTTTGTTAACTTTCAATTCATGAAGTAATGGACGAGTTATTGATGTAAGGAAACTCAAAAACACATAAAAATCGCTTCACAAGTGAAAGCAGAAACAGGTCAGAGCTGCTGTGTAAATTGGGTATACTATAATCGGTAGGCGGCGCCACCAGTCTGACAAATTCGTAAAAATTAATGCCTTAAAAACAATTCCTATAAGAACCCATATATACATATATATATATATATATATATATATATATATATATATATATATATATATATATATATATATATATATATAATAGGAAAACAATTAAGCTAGATGGAAAATCAACAGGACGCCACCAAATCACACATCTGTTTCATCCTAATAAAATAGTACTCAAGCACGATGCGTGTCTTCATTCGTTTCTGTGTTCGAGCCTACACGTCCATGTTTGTGTTTACCCCTTCGTGTTCGTGCATGCTATAGGATGCACACTTGCTGAATGAAAATGGCTGATAATTTAAATATGTCACTATGCGTGTTGCCATGGCAATGCGAATGGTTGTCCTTCGTTACCTGTCTACAGCATACTACCCTATTTGGACGTAACGGCAACACCTACTTACACGGACGCTGTTCATGTCTTTATCATGCCCTCGCACATCTAAGGTCAATATCGGTTTTTGTAGTGACGTAACGGTAGTTCGTGTCAAGCATAACTACGTATTTCTTAGGGATCATCTCTTTGTGTAGCCAGGGTAACTATTCGTTGGTCGTAGGTTCAGCAATATATAATATGTCATGTGTTTAGCTACGTTAATGCGTTCAGTTTGCGCTGCATAAATTGCGTTACTCGTCGTTTACCACCTACTGTGCGTATATGTAGTGTACGTTTTCCTGTGTAATATATTATATTGTGTTATGTGTAATTTAAGATGTATATGCGATATTGTTTAATAAATACTATGATTGCAAGGTCACCGGGTCAAATTTGGCGTCACGTGCAATGTGTGGAAAGTTGACTGACGTGTCATTTAGGTTTAGTATTGACATAG
Organism: Escarpia spicata; assembly: GCA_963995525.1. Taxonomy (NCBI): domain Eukaryota; kingdom Metazoa; phylum Annelida; class Polychaeta; order Sabellida; family Siboglinidae; genus Escarpia; species Escarpia spicata. The sequence goes on along the minus strand of OZ023207.1, from coordinate 7,251,307 downwards.
TCTCTCTGATGTAGGACGTTCGAAACACTATCAAGTTAAAAACGCGTAGTAATTACTACGGGTTTTTAACCTAGACCCGCAACACTCAAAACAATTTCAGTTTTTGTTAAAACAGTCTAGACATGTTGACTTACTTCATATATACTCACGACTGGAAATGTTGTGTCATTCCCACTTTCCAGTCATTAAAATATCTTACGAAATAAAACATTAGAAAACACGGATTTTATCTCCCCCCCTAGTATATTTATAGCCAAATTACATTTGAGCACTGGCGTGATTATAACATATTTGTTATGAAGATACAACTATACAGCGTGATTGCAAACGATCCAGATTGTTTTAAGCAAGCGATCCGTTTTGAGTGTAGGTGTTGTAGTGATTTGAACATAGCTTCAAAACAGAGTGTTTGAACGGAGGTTCTCGTTTTACAAGCACCAATAACGTACTGTTTCGGATGGTGAATATTTCGAACGTTCAACACCGACGGTGTTGGAGCATGTCGGCGCCACTGTGGTAAGCACCATCCTCGATCATCCTACTGCATACAGAAAGTATGCAAACATAGAATTGATGAAAGCGTGGGACAGTGTTAGCTACTGATGCAAGCTGGCTGTAGCGATAGGCATAGAAACGTATAATTACAATTGCAATCCGCGTACGTTCCACGTTGGCAAATAGCTAATGTTCTCATCGAATAAAGTCTGACGGTAGAAAATGTTGTTTACGGAGATTAAACGAATATATTTTTATTTGTTCGACACTTGCTGTTTGCTGAATGACGCAAGTGCTGATAGATCTGTTTTATTTCCGGCCCGGCACGCTAGAAATACGTCGACATTTGTAGGTGAAGCGATTTTTCATGTTACTGGCTTATGTGTATCCATAAATAATTAAATAATATTGTAAAAACGCAGGTGAATATACTTAACCAGGCTCAAAACAAGTGATAGTCAATTACAAAATCTAAAAGACAAATACCACAAAAAAACGAAAGCTTGTGAGAAGCATGGCATGACTCATCTAGATCACTGGAAGGTTACTACCCGTATTCTATATATATATATATATATATATATATAATAATAATAATAATAATAAAAATAAAATACTTCTTACGCGCCAATATCCTCAGACAATCCGAGCTCAGTGGCGCACCAAAACCAAAGGATTAAGCATTCTCGTACTCGTGTGATATGCGAAAGTCGTCAACAAATGGATGGATGTGCTAGGAAGCTAGGGAGGGTAGGCGATATGGAAAAGATAGGTTTTGAGGTGACCACGAAATGTAACAATATTTTCTGCTGATTTAACATTAACGGGAAGCGAATTCCATACAGTTGGCGCGGCAACTGAAAAAGTGCTAGTTCCAGCCTTTGTCTTAACTCTAGGAACAGATAGCAACTTCGAACTATACGACCGAAGTTGTCTGGCTTGTCTAGCTGGTGTGAGTATTGAGTGTAAATAACTAGGTTGTTTGGATGAAAGGGCTTGGTAGGTGATTGTGCAGATCTTAAACATAATGCGATATCGCAGGGGGAGCCAATGCAGTGATTTTAGAAGTGGCACTGAGCGGGAGAATCGAGGAGATTGTGTGACTACCCTTGCTAAACAATTTTTGACACGTTGTAGTTTTGTAATATCCTTGATAGCAATATTATGAAGGAGGGAATTGCAATAATCTAACCTGCTGCTAACAAGAGCTGTTGCGATAGTCTTAGCAACAGAAAGCGACAAATGTCGGCGAATGCGGCGAAGATCACGGATATGATCAAAACAGCAATGGCACGTTTGGGATATGTGTTGTCTGAAATTGAAGTCGCAGTATATATATATATATATTTTGGTTGGTTGGGTTTGCTTATCCATTTCCGGACGTTGCAGCCATGATGCATACATACATACATACATACATACATACATACATACATACATACATACATACATACATACATACATACATACATACATACATTCATACATACATACATACATACATACATACATACATACATACATACATACAAACATACATACATACATACACACATACAAGGATTGCTAAAGTGAAGGTAATAATGCCCTATAAACATCCACCCATACAGTAACACACACCGGTAAAACATCGCGTTGCAAACCAATGCGCTCAACCGATGTCTTCTCGTTTTACTCTGTATCTAGCCACTTTACACAGATCACTGCGAGCAAGATAACTGTAACTGCAAAGCTGGTCATCTCTTTAGTCATCTTGTACATCTCACTATGCTCGCGACGTCTTCGTAGGCAAGAGGAAGGTGTTGTCTAGAAGACTGTTTCAAATAAATCAGCAAAGAACAGTCTGGAAAACTCTTCTGAAGCTGGATATACATGTGTTTGTTTAAATGCAAGGAGTATAGTAAACACAAGAAATGAACTAAACATTATGGTAGAAGATATTGACCCTCACATAATAGGTATAACCGAATCCTGGACCACCATCGATATATCAGATGCCGAATTGGGACTGACAGGATATGTAATGTTTAGGAAAGATAGAATAGGAAGAAAGGGAGGTGGAGTTATTTTATATATTAAAGAATCGATCCAGGCTTATGAAATAAAATTAGAAAGAGAAGCAGATTGTGAAGACTGTGTTTGGTGTAACATAGTTACAGGAAACTTAACGTTAACAGTTGGGTTAGTTTATCGAAGTCCAAACATAAGCATAGAAGAGAATGAAAAAATACAAAACGTTATAAGGGAAGTAAGCAAACGGGACTGTATTATTATGGGCGATTTTAACCACGGGCACATACAATGGAAATCTGTACAGAGTATGGGGAGTGAGGACCACAAGTTTTTAGTTTTAGTTCTAGATACTTTCCTTTCTCAACATGTGCTAGAACCAACCAGGGGTGAGAATGTGTTAGACATAGTTTTGTCCTCACAGAATGAATTAGTTGACAATTTCAAGATATGTGAGCCACTGTGGAGTAGTGATCACAACTAGATACATTTTACCATCAAAGTAAAATCAGAAAGGAATAGTAAAAAGCAGTATAGGAGAAATTTCCACCAAGGAAGGTATAAAGACATAGATAGACTGGAATAACACACTGAAAAACAAGACAGCAAAAGAATGCTGGAATATATTAAAGAGTGAAATTAAGTGCATAGTCGATCAATTTGTACACTTCAAAAAACAAGGGAAACGTTCCAAAAAGAAACACTTATCGAAAGAAGCCATTAGAAAAATTAAGTATAAACAAATGATGTGGAAGTCATATAGATGTACTGGAAATGATGAAGACTACAACTGTTATAAAGAAGCACTTAACCAAGCTATAGCTGAAATTAGAAATTCAAAGAGAAGCTATGAACAACAATTAGCTTGTAATATAAAACATGACAGCAAGAGGTTTTATGCGTATGTTCGAAGCAAACAGAAAGTTCAATATAAGGTGGGTCCTCTAGAAGATAGTGCTGGAAATGTAATATCAGAGGGATTCTTAATGGCGGAAGACCTGAATGAGTATTTTATTTCAGTGTTTACCAGAGAAGATATTAGTTCACTGCCAGTACCAGAGGATAAGTTCAAGGGGGCAGATTCAGACTATTTAGGACAATTAATTGTAACCCAGGAAATGGTAGCTAAGAAAATAAGGGCTATGAAGGATAATAAATCACCTGGAGTGGACGGGATTCCGCCCAAACTACTATTGGAAATTGTAGAACAAATTAGCGTACTGCTTGCAACAGTTTTCAATTTGGCATTAGAAGAGGGAACGGTTCCTTTAGAATGGAAAGGGGCAAACATTATACCGTTATTTAAAAAAGGTTCGAGAAACAAGTCAGAGAACTATAGACCAGTGAGTTTAACATCAGTGATTTGCAAATTATTAGAAAGACTAATTAAAGATCACATGGTGGAATTTCTTGTTAAACATAACTTGATAAACCCATCTCAACATGGTTTTTTTAAAGCGAGGTCATGCTTAACAAATATTTTATGTTTTTTGGAAGACATCACTAAGTGGGTAGATGAGGGATCACCAGTAGATATCGTCTACTTAGATTTTCAAAAAGCTTTCGACAAAGTACCTCATCAAAGATTATTGCTTAAACTAAAGGCCCATGGCATAGGAAATGGTATAATAAACTGGATAGAAAAATGGCTGATTGACAGAAGACAACGTGTAGTAGTTGATGGGGAGGCTTCAAACTGGAAATCGGTATTGAGTGGGGTACCACAGGGATCAGTACTAGGACCTATATTATTCTTAATATATATATCAACGACTTGGATGATGAAATAACAAGCAAGGTGTTTAAATGTGTGGATGATACAAACATGTTTAGAAGGATTAAAAGTGATGGAGATAGACAACATTTACAAGATGATCTTGACAAGTTGATCAAATGGTCTGAAAAGTGGAAAATGCTGTTCAATTTTGGGAAATGTAAATACCTCCACGCAGGGCATGGGAACGAAGAGGTAGAATATACAATGGGGGTACTGTCCTAAGTACTACTGTAAAAGAAAAGGACTTAGGGTTAACCATTAGTGCTGATATGAAGGTTTTAGAGCAGTGCGGATTTGCAGCTTCAAAGGGAAATCAAATCCTTGGATTAATTAGGCGAAACATGACGTATAAGGAAAAAGAGTTAATATTACCGCTGTGCAAAACAATAGTTAGGCCTCATTTAGAATATTGTATTCAAGCGTGGAGGCCATATCGCAGGAAGGACATAGATATGCTAGAAAGAGTGCAGAGGAGAGCAACTAAAATGATACCAAAACTGACGGATCTTAGTTACGAAATACGCCTAAAAAATGCGGCTTAACAACATACGAGACCAGGAGATTGAGAGGAGATCAGACAGAAGTGTTTAACAATAATGAATGGTTATGAAAATCTTCTATCTTTCTCAGTTAAGAAAGATAGAAGGACTAGAGGACATGAAGTTACATTAGCAAAGGAGCAGTGTAGATGAAATATAAGAAAGTTCTCATTTTCACAAAGGAATGTAAATGAATGGAACAGATTATCTGCTGATTGTGTGGGTGCTAGTAGCGTGAATATGTTTAAAAATAAAATCGACTCATACCTCAGAAGGGCGGGATACACATAAATAAAAGGGTCGGACTCTCGATAAGCCAAAGGGCTTCCTTGTCCACCTGCCACCTAGAGTTAATTATCTGGATGGCAATCTTGTTAAATCTTGTTTGTTAAAGCCAACCGGGATGTTATCGGGAACCGCGCCTGGGCAAAGTGTCATTTGGGATAGCGAATATGTCCTTGGTGTGTGTAGACTTTGTCTGTCTTTGTCGCATATTATATTATAAAGGATACATAATAGCATCCTGGCGATAAATAGCGTGCTAAATGCGACTTAAATATCGAGTCAGCTTACCACTCCGACAGTGCCAATTACATTGATTGTTCCAATTGCTTTTAATGTTTTCCTTTGCTGCTCACCGCACCTTGTTGACCTACACGGATAGTAAAGTGTGAGGCGTTTTCAGCAGTCCTGAAGACTGAATACTGACTACGCTATATAAAAACTTACCTCTGTTACGTTATAATATGAATGATATACCACCTAATAATAGTCCTCCCACATTTTAAAGGAATTAATGATTTGTCACAGTCAAGCTCTTATAGCACTAACATAAGCTTAGTTAGATAAATAATTGTTTTCTAAATCCTATCCATAGCAACACAACACTATTATTCAAAATATTTCTTTATGAAACCATTTTGTTGGAAAAAAGATTCACCGAATGTTGGTATTATATTAGCGATCGCCGAACGGTGACAGACAGTTTGTTTACTTGTGTTTATGTCGTCTGCAAAGTGGGTGGGGTCTAAATAGCATGAAAACAAGAACTTATGAAGTACGGATGTCTGACACCTATGCAAATTAGAATGTGCGTTCCTATCGGTAAATGGGCGAACTTTGTCGACGAAACAAGTTGGTTCGCTGGTGTGTAAAATACCGCAAACAACATGATTGCAGATTTGTGTCAAGGTTCTTGTAGGAATTATTATCGGGAAACCACGTATGTGCTAGAACGACAGAAGGTGTAATCTTCCAAACGGTACTGGTTTTTGGGATCGGATGAACCGTAGGTTTGCTAGCGAATGTTGTGATTTTGGACTTGTCCCGAGTTCTTCATTTTTTCGCTCGCTTATCTTTTCTTGACATAACGTAATTCTGAAGTAAAAATCGAATTTAGTTCTATCGGTTAAATTATAAAAATGTCGTACTCTTTTTATGTAAGCATTCGTGGACCCCTCGTGAAACCTATGCCACGATTACATGAATTACTTGAGGTGACAAATTAAAGTTAAATGTGTATCCGATGCTGGGTTGTTGTGATTACACTGTTGTTCAATATGTCCGAAATTGGAACACAGCAAAATGATACAACAAAAGTATTTGCCAGAGTTTTCTAAATCAACAAGAAACAGACTGACTATTTCAACTGCTACAAAATATTGAGAGACTGTAGCAAATTTCCAAGTTATTACATGTATTATACATAAAGTAAACTATTCTTGTCTCACGTGGTAAGGATGTTATTTCTGACGAGTATAAACGAAGATATGGACAACACAGCAAATAACACACAATGAACAAAATGACAGATCACACAACTTTATTATACGTGTTCTAAAAACGACATACAGTCAACTCTTCTGACATAGCTCAAATTAACCAATAAACCATATCTACCAATATACCCCCGTGTTTTATTTGCATCTCAAACGCCACGAAAATACACCGTGTGACTTGATAGTCACAAGACGAAAACACAGATTCTGTGTTCCGCAATTCTTTTGTGTATACAAATAAAATGAATGTGAAGGCTTCCATATCAAACGTTGCACAGAGTAAAATAACTTTTATATACCACCGTTGTAACGTAACTGTGACGTAGGATACACGTCAACAGCTACCGCCGCGCAACAATAGCACGACGCTTTGTGTTCACCGCTACGAAGTAGTATCGAGTAAAAACGTAATACACTAAAATAATCTAAAGTTAATCTTGACAAAATTGCATTGAATCGATACTGATGCTGACGTATCTCACAATTAACATGTCATCTCATTGTATCGTTAAACGATGATAAATTGTTGCATTTGAACCGATTTTTTTATTAAAGAAATTGCTGAAACTAGCAAATTAAAATATCTGTAATGTTGATAAGTACTGTGTGATTCAGTTTTGATATATTAAATAATGTTGTACGGTTTCTGGTAAATGGCAAAATGTTGTCTGTATATCATTTTGTTTCGTTCTTAATTCGATATACGTGTGCCTTGAATACACGTATAACAATCTCTTACACTTATCTAAGGTCAGCAATGACAACACATAATTGGTCATTCATCTGATAAAAACACAGTTAACTTTCGTGATGCATTGTACAAAACACTACAGTTAACTAAGTTGTGCAGTAACTGAACATTTACGTTAGTTGTCTGCGAAAATAAACTAAATCAATGTGTGCTGTAATACATTTTACGTGTATATTCCACGAATGGGTTATTTCACAAATTAGAACGGTTGGGCCGAGCATTTCCTAACTATGTAAGTTCTTATACATAACACGGTATCCGATACGCAGAATTGATCAAATCGCTTGATGTTATACCCCATGGCAGACATGTTTATTGCATACCATCGCGATTTATTGGAACATTCAAAACGTCTACTATTACTGATCGAATACTGGCACTAGTCGTTCGTTCTGGTCATAGCCAGGTATCCGTTAACAGAGCAAAGTGAGGCAAAGACGATTGGATACAACTGCACAAATTAAATAACGGCAGCAAAAATATTCCAACACCTGTCATATCGCTTGTCGTTTAAGTCACATTTTATTTAAAATCAAAAACTTTAATTTTGTATAGCCAAAACGTATTTTACCTTGTAAAGGCTTTCGCCTAACGTATCACGTTGACTTCATCAGTACCGATGACTCTGAATGACGTCATCGTACACGTGAGGCAGTTCGTAATTGCCCTCGTCTGTGTTGATGGGTGTTCTGGACTTCCTGATCCAGATGGCGTCCTTGATGAGCTGGATTCTTCGGTTGGGTTCCTTGTCTACAATATTTGCTCCCTCCCAGTCTATAATGTGTTTTTCAGTTGTCGCATGGTCTGTAAGGGCGAATGTATTGATCGTAGACATATTTTTTTTCGTGTACGATGACGTCATTCTGCGTCATCGGTACTGATGAAGTCAACATGATACGTCAGACGAAAGCCTTTAAAAGATAAACACGTTTTGGAGATGAACAATGAAAGTTTTTGATTTGAAAAAGAACTATCCTGAAGAAAGTTCAGTAATCACATTTTATTTATCCGTCATTGCTGCTAGGCCACAAATACGGCATACAATTGTCTTTTAATACTGTTTGCATTATGTTTTAGTCACAAAGGCACATGTTTGGGGCCACAATGAATTTGTGATGGAATAGCTTGCAGAGGCTTTTGTTTACCAACATGGTAAAGGGTGGATTGCTCAATCATATAATCATATTTTTCAACCGGCAATATAATTATGTATTTCTAAACCGACGGATAACCAGTAATGGGTGATTCAATCTGTCGCGGCCTCACTTCCTGTCAAGTGATCAAACTACAGCTTGTTCCAGACAATACGATTGCGAGCGGACACGTCATACCACGTCACGCGACACGTGATCCTACTGCTCACCGCGCTTGCGCACTGGCACGTGCAGGCAGCGGCCTCTATCTTAGTGACGACATATTTGGCAGCAGGCATGAGCTTCTGGCAGAATGTTTTACTTCGGCCGCACGATTTTGTCACAAGGGCGGCTCGTTCACCCACGCGCCGCTCTGTAAGTAGAAAACGGAAGTATGATAAGTACCACTTGCGTCGGAACGTGGAGAATATCGTGGGTGGCGGTGATGCTCTAAAAACAACTCGTTTTAACCCCCGCATGTTAACAAAAGAACCCACATTGAAGTTAAGAAAACCCTTCATTTGCACCCACCATGAGACTCACCAACTTTGAGTCTCTCCAAAATAATAATAATAACAATTTACTGCATTTCTCTGCGCCATAAAATGTGGCAGTTACTACCATTCAGAGGCGCATTACAATCCTAAAAACATGGCATGTAGCTATTAAGATTATTAAATAAAAAAAATATATATAAATAAATAAAAAGCCTCGATTTGCATCCTCTTTGAGGCTCGCCAACGCTAGGTTCTGATCTGAAGAATATTATTTTCATCAACACACAAAGGAAGGACGGATACCTTCCCTTTAATATGAAACGCGTGCGAAGCTGTTCAAATTGGATGTGATAGACGTGGGATGTGTTACACATGAAATGGAAACGAAACGAGACAATGATTTCGCTGTTTATTTGACCTCTGGTGCCATTTGGTTGGAAATACGCTAGTGATAAACCTCGTTACAGTGGCGCGCTGCGGAAGCATTCTGTAGCATTTGTAATACATGTTTGTACGTAGTCTTTCATGAGAGCACTGACAACGTGCAGAGTGATAAGGTGCGTATACAATGAATTCCCATTGGCATTTTCGAAATATTCCATTGTACAGTAGAACATTAACATTAGTTTATAGAAACACGCTGATCTGTTGTGGTACTTCCAATATACTATATGTGTAAAGCAAACCGAACCATGGACACATAGTACCAAAAATAGATCGAAAAATGAACAACTCGGATCACGTCCAAATCAGGAAATTCTACGATCGCTAGCATTCTCACGGCTCCTCCTATCCCGATGATCTTGGTATCATTTCAAATTATGCACTTTTTGTTATTCTAGCATCATCTAGATTTCCTGGTAACCATTCACAGAACACGTACAAACGGACTTGAAATCTTGCCGTTTTCAGTATTCTGTACAGTTTCGAACGATGTTGACAGCGGGTACTCAGTACACTTATATTCCGATTGCGGCGCTGTTTTCCTCATTTGCATGGGTTCAGACATACGCAATTCACCATTTCATGATTTCATGTTATAAGCGCCACCCACTTTTAAACCGCGGCGAAACTGATGTGCTTTGATCGCAGCGAAATCGATATATCCCTACGTTGGCGTGACGACACAATAACGTACGCCAACCAAAGGGTCAAACTTCGTTGCGTTGATTGGTTGATACACGCGTGATTGTAAGGTCACAACTACTTCGTGTACGTCATTGTAGTAGCCGTTTGAAAGTGGGTGGAGCTTATACCAAAGCATTTAAATAACCAAGCATAGTCACTCGCGCAGCGCCCTCTGTTATTCATGTGTGAACGTAATGATATTGTATACGCTACCAGTTCAAATTCAAAATGGCGGATCGCGAAGTGACTCTGTTTGGTAATTTAAATGCTTTGCTTATACCAGGACATCAGATAGAGGTGCCCCAATCGGTAGATTGGTGAACAGTGTTGACGAACCAACGTCGTTCGCAGTGTCTGAGACACAGGAACCGGCACGGTTGTAGGCCCGTTTTTAGTTAATGTTAGAAATGGTTATCAGGAAACCATTTATAGGTTTGAATAGCAGAAAGCGTAAACTTTCAAACGGTGTCAATACAATTGGGATCCGACGAACCGTAATGGTACTAGCAATCGTTCAAAAAAATCGTTTTGGGACGTGTTAGAGAGTTGTTCATTTTTCGCTCGCGTATATATTTTTGATAATACGTAATACAATGACGCATACTAGACGGCTAATGTTACTGAATTCCATATAAGGAAACTATGTATTCGCTATAATTCACAGGAGGCAAATGAATGAACATCATTACACGCTGACTCCTTGGAAGCTTGCACTGAAACAAATTACCTGCAATAAGCTTAGTGTCTATATTGATATATTTGTAATTGCTATTAGCACTCGGCACCGTTCTATTAGCCGACTAGTCTATGTACTTTGTATATCAAAACGTAGTGATCTTAATCGCGTTATTCAACAAGTCAGCCTGTATCGTAACATTTTTGCGCTGCCAAACTGAACACAAGACAATAATGATAATAAGGTTACTTATGTTGCGCCTAAATCCTTGGTAATAAAAGCTCAGAGGCACATCAATATATCACTGTCATACGGATTGGTCAACCTAAAAATTCATAAGCTGTATTCAAATCGTCAACAGATGGATGAATACGCCAGTAAGCTATGGCGGATAAGTAAGGTTAACTTAAGAAAGAACGACGGTAGACGTTGCAGGAACGGTCCCCAGTAGTACCGCAACTCCTTGGTCGGAGCGACAGGACCTCGGCCTGGATGGTTCGATTCTGTCTTCCGAGTCTCCACCATCTCATCCAGATCGTACAGTGTTCTCACTGACGGACCGACATATGCGAGTATTCCCAGTGGGAGACAAACCAGAAGCAGCACGCAGAATCCAGACGGCATCTTGTTGCGGTTGATCAGAAAATTCGGCATCAGCCACCGATGTATGAAAGTGTCTATGCTGGAATATCGGAAGCACGGCTGATTTAAGGAACATCTTCATATCCGGCGAACAGCACGACCAGCAGATGATTGGTGGCTTGGGGGAATGATTGGATGATGAAGCTCTACATTACTGGTGATTGGTCTGCGTTTGGTTGTTGTAACTTACGGTGACGCTCGAAGGGTCGACATGTACTCGAGCGCGCCCCGGAACAACCGCAACGCAATGGTTAAACATGCATTCACATGTAGTTGCCAGCTTCTTGTTGTAGCTGCACCAATGGAGCTTGACTTGGATTTCTGACATCCTGTCCCGTTCGCATAGTGTCCTGGGTACCGTTTTTGTTAACAATCGTATGACAATCAATTTAACAAAAAATAACAAGATTTAAAAAGATTACCACACAGAGAATTAACTCTAGATGGCAGGTGGATAAGGAAGCCTTTTGGCTGATAGAGAGTCCAACTCTTTTGATCTACGTGTATCCCGCCCTTCTGAGGTATGTGTCGATTTTATACATATTCACACTACTAGCACCCACACAATCAGCAGATAATCTGTTCCGTTAATTTATATCCTTAACAGTGATTATGTATTCTAAAAACTGTCGGCACCAGGACCCAGAAACACTTTCTCTTGTGTGTCATGGAAATAGGGCCCTCCTCCTTTTTTCTTAGATTTTCTTTATAAACTCATTGTCTTAGTGTAATGGTCTCCTGGTTCTTCAAGTACGCTTCGATATTAGTAGCCGAACCCCACTGAGACTGACTCGCCAGATGACTATGTCTTCGCCAACACCCTGCCAGCGTAGATCGATGCTGTAGTATTTGAAATCTCTCTTGACCACATCTTTGAATCTCAAATTCTGTCTCCCTTTTGGACATTTGTCCTCAGTGAACTCCCCATAGATGATGGTCTTTTGGAGGATATCACTGGGCATCCGCTATACGTGCCCAAGCTACTGCATGTGTATAAAGACTTCCTTAAACAAAACGTCCGCAACAAAACTATGAAGACATATAACAAAACGTTCTCCAGGATAGTTAATTTTAATTCAAAATAGTTCTTTTGTATATATCCAAGCGATTATCTTACTGGAAAAGGCTTCAGTTTATGTTACACGAAGACTTCTTCAATACCACCTATGGCGTCTAATGACGTCATCGGATGCCGTAGACGTCATAGGCGCTAAAGAACTACGCGTGTAATGCATACGAAGACATTTATAACGTAAATAATTATTCGTTTGGATATGTAAAAAAGAAATATTTTGGAATATGAAGAAATAGTTATTCCACAATGCATTTATTTCATAGCTAGGTTAATTTTCTCCTGTGGTGGGAATGTGTATATAATATACCTTCATTCGGGGATTATATGCGTAGCCATGCTTCCAGCTTTGCTTACACCTCCCTGTGTACACAGCGCCTATGCCATATCTGCATAATGTCAATACATTGTCGATTGCCATTCTACAACCTACTTTAGAGTAAGTGTCAGGTGGGTTAAACGAACAGAGTAAGTGTCAGGTGGGTTAAACGAACAGAGTAAGTGGTCTGGGGAACACACGGGAAAGCATTCAGCACAGAACCACGAAATGTTCATTTAGTCCAAAGATATACGACGATCATCGATGCAAAGAACAAGCAACGTTACGTTGACATTTGTCACGTTCGATTAGTATTGTGAACATAAGTTTCCTATGTTCGTATTACCGTAGGCCTATGTTCGTATTACCGTAGGCCTATGTTCGTATTACCGTAGGCCTATGTCAATCTTCGAGCCATCTCTGACACATTTGATGAATCGACGAGATGGCGTAAATAAACTCTCTATATATACGCCTTGTATCATAACGAAGAATGATTCCTTTTCTAATGAATCGAATCAACGTATGCGATACACACACGCACACGCAAACGCACACAGACGCGTACACGCACAGGCACACCCACACCTACACACAGAGGAAGAGACTTGCGCGGGTAGACTTACTACAGAAAGAAGTGACCTCACGCCCTGGCTCCCACGGAGACCCAGCTGAGTTGACTGTACTGACGGATCTACATCATGTTAACTGTCTGTATTAAAGTTTTAGAAATGGATATGGAGAAGTCTTCTGCGATTATTCTGATTGAGTAATTAGAATCTTCCTCTGTGAGTATTTGATTTCTATTAGACAGTGACACACTGGCTGAACTGAGTAGGTCGTTGTGTAGCTGTCTAGGAGATCAACGCGGAGGAAGATCATTGCTAATGCGTGCCTAAATTAACGAAATGCCAACTCTACAAAAGGAAGAGGCAGATGCGACAAGAGAAAGGGTAGACTGGATATGTTATCAATTGAAACGTACAACTCCGACATTACTATTTGAGCAAGCCGTCTTAGTGACATCGGAAGATTTGCAGAACAGCGATACATTACCGCTGTCCGCGAGTCGCCCTGGTTACAGAGTCTTGCTGAAACTATCGGGTGCCATCCAATTGATGGATTAATTCTACATCACTTGTGTCAGACTCGATCCATCACTGAAAGTATTGCTTCTGGCGTAAGAATATCGCGTAGTTGAGACAGTTAATAATACACCAGACATTATCATTCAGAAAATGTATACACACAGTCTACATGGTTTCTCAAGTTACATCAAAGATTACTTTATTCTAAATTAGGAATCATGCTGTTTTATCCATAATGGCTATATTTGTAATTCTTAAAGCAATATTTATAATTTACTAATCTGACCATACTATGTACATGTTGTTATTGTTTACATTTGTGGGGTGGTTCCCGTGCTAGCGACAATATATGTCTTAACGGGGGTCTCCCTGACCTTACATATTATTCATATTACCAGTGTATTATTGTATATAATGTGTATGTGGACATATATATATATATATATATATATAATAAATTCAATTTTGAATATTGAATCTTGAATAAGGACAAGCTTGTGTTACGGCTGACCCGCAAGTTACGTAGAGCTTAAAAACAGGCTAGGTGGAATGTGTTCGTATCGAAGCTGACGTTTGTCGTGATTAAAAATTTGCATCGCACGAATGCGTCAATATGAATAAGCAACATGGTACGAAATAGCGCCTATTAAGTTCACAAAAATATTAATATTAAATGTGGTCGATCATCCTGAAGATATCTACATTGTCGTAAAGGATAATCATTGCATGATGTTCACCATAACTTCGATATTACAAGTACGTTTGAACATGTGCGTCGAATCATTTGCGACACATTGGTGGCATAGTTAAATACACTCCGACTCATCAAAGGTGCGTGTTTTATTTATTTCCATGTAGGAAACAGCAAACCCTATATTAAAAACCTTCGTACTAGAACTCTGTTTTAGACGCTGATCACAAATCACATCTTATCGCCTATCACCTAACAATGTGTGGGCGTTGGGTACCTGTGTTGATATAGTACGTTATTAACTGACTGTGTAAGTTATTGATCGAATACGTTGTAAACGACCGATTAATAACGTCATCGCTCGTACTATCGTATGGTGTTTAGTCAGAATCCGCATTGGCTGATTTCATCCGTATTGTGGCCGAGTTCATCATTATTGCGTCCGAGTTCATCACTACTGGCAGAGTTCAACAAGAACGTTTGATTGTTATATTTGCGTAGACTTAAGAGCGTCACCACGCATCGATACATGAATTGATCATATTCGAACTGCCTTCATATTGGCCTGGGGGGGGGGGCGGGGTAGCCGTGTTGGCCTTTAAGGTGAAGTCTGCTACCCTCAGCAAATAATCTACGGCTACAATATAATTCGACTTTATTGTGACACGTAATATTATGATTGCGTGTAAGGTGACTACATTGTTTGAACACATTATACATGTATAGGATCGGTATTATTTATTGGAGATTGTAAGTATGTGTTAAGGATATCAAAGTATAATTAAGCAGCATAGCTGGTGAAGTGTTTAATCAGTAACACTTACATAGTTAAATATGGATCAGAGAGATACAAACTGAACTTTTTATATTGTACATATGAAATGTATGCTTTTTAAATTTCAGCGCTATTTACGAATATAAGGTGACTTATGATTTGCCACAAAATAGTTACATTTATATTATCTTGAATATTCTGCTTCATTGTGTTGAGCGCGTCGGTGTAATAAGTAGAAGTATCGATGTTCTCAGCGTCTTCAGCAGTTTTATTTTGGGTTTCGGCGTGACGTTGTTGTCGATACAATAAGTAGAAATATCGATGTTCTCAACGTCTTCAGCAGTCTTATTTTGGGTTTCAGCGTGACGTTGTTGTTTGTCCATTTTTGTTTCATTCTTGCCAGTGCGGAAGAAGTGTGTATGACACTTGACAGATGTATTTGTGCTAAGATAATACAGTCTACATATGCGCGAATTAGGGTGGTTCGTTGCAATGAATATAATTGCAAGCAATCATACCAATATTGAACGACGCACAGTGATACCGCACTCAAACGCGGTGGGTGTTGATGAATAGTAGAGACGTGACAACAGTGGCAATTCCTTCCAAAGAACAGTGACTATTCCTTCCAAACAGCAGTGGCAATTCCTCGCAATCAGCACATAACTTCCAAGACTTCTTGCTGATGATTACACAGAGTTCGGCCAACCAGTGATGATGATTACACAGAGTTCGGCCAACCGGTGCTGATGATTACACAGAGTTCGGTCAACCGGTGCTGATGATTACACAGAGTTCGGCCAACCGGTGCTGATGATTACACAGAGTTCGACCAACCGGTGCTGATGATTACACAGAGTTCGGTCAACCGGTGCTGATGATTACACAGAGTTCGACCAACCGGTGCTGATGATTACACAGAGTTCGACCAACCGGTGATGATGATTACACAGAGTTCGACCAACCGGTGATGATGATTACACAGAGTTCGACCAACCGGTGATGATGATTACACAGAGTTCGGTCAACCGGTGCTGATGATTACACAGAGTTCGGTCAACCGGTGCTGATGATTACACAGAGTTCGGTCAACCGGTGCTGATGATTACACAGAGTTCGGTCAACCGGTGCTGATGATTACACAGAGTTCGGTCAACCGGTGCTGATGATTACACAGAGTTCGGTCAACCGGTGCTGATGATTACACAGAGTTCGGCCAACCGGTGCTGATGATTACACAGAGTTCGGCCAACCGGTGCTGATAATTACACAGAGTTCGGTCAACCGGTGCTGATGATTACACAGAGTTCGGTCAACCGGTGCTGATGATTACACAGAGTTCGGTCAACCGGTGCTGATGATTACACAGAGTTCGACCAACCGGTGATGATGATTACACAGAGTTCGACCAACCGGTGCTGATGATTACACAGAGTTCGGTCAACCGGTGCTGATGATTACACAGAGTTCGGTCAACCGGTGCTGATGATTACACAGAGTTCGGCCAACCGGTGATGATGATTACACAGAGTTCGGTCAACCGGTGCTGATGATTACACAGAGTTCGACCAACCGGTGCTGATGATTACACAGAGTTCGGTCAACCGGTGCTGATGATTACACAGAGTTCGGTCAACCGGTGCTGATGATTACACAGAGTTCGGTCAACCGGTGCTGATGATTACACAGAGTTCGGTCAACCGGTGCTGATGATTACACAGAGTTCGGTCAACCGGTGCTGATGATTACACAGAGTTCGGCCAACCGGTGATGATGATTACACAGA
>OZ023207.1:7229150-7231650 GCA_963995525.1 Escarpia spicata | reverse complement strand
AACCTTTGCCTTGACCACAATTTCAACAATATACACACGACGGAACGTCGCAACGCTCGACGTGTTCGGCATCCATTTTTGATGGCTTGACGGCCAGGCAACATGACGGCTAGGCAACATGTCACATACTGGATAGATCAATTATTATGACCTCCATGTAGTTGATGTCGGTTTCCACGACCAAGTGACTACTTACACCGGAAAGAGACATAGAGTCCTATGGTGGTGGTGGTGGTGGTGATGGTATTGATGATCCACTTGCGTACATTCACAATGTTTTTGTTTCTATATTACACACACACGTACGCGCGCACGTATACATGCACGCACACGCGCGCACACACACATACACACACACACTCACATACGCACGCACGAACGCATACATACACGCACGCACACACACACGTATGTATACATATAAACAACGAATTGAAAACTAAACATGTATAAACTATATAGATCATTACGAACATAAAGGGACTGATTAAATTGAAATTTTTCAAAATATATCTCTGATTTGTTTAAGCAGAATCTGACTATTTTGTATGGTTTGTGAGCGTGAAGAAATGGGCAATGTCACGAACACTGTATTATAAATCTACAACATGAAAGCTCGCTGAAACACTTCCGTCATAACGTTAAGGGGGCTATGTAAGACAACATTGTAATAATAATAATTATTATTTTAATATAATTATATTACTATTATTATTATTGTGTAATAACTTCCAATAATGTTATACAGGCGTCTGGACAGTTGCGATCCATCGCACCCAACACACGGTTATCAACTAGTTTTGCCGATGATTTACAATAGCTCAGCCTAGAGATAAAAAGGCGTGATTCCTCGAAGTCCTGATTTACGCTGATAATATCGACATTGCTACACGATTTATTTTCTCAACCTTCTTTTCTTCCTCATCCCATACCGCTGACATTCCAAACACACGTTTCCACTCCCCTTACCCCTCGCCCGAGTTTTACACGCCTACAATTGACTACACAATTGACCACTTCCGGTTAGTGGCGTTACGTGCGACGTGCAGATATTATTTTCCAGGAAAGTAATTGCCCAATCATGCTGCACTGTCTATGTTATATATTACGTCAATTGAAAGTATGCTATACAGTTGTTGATATGTACGACAACAACAGAAGGTGACGTCACTTCCGGGGTTATACAGTGCGACAACGCACGAATGTGAGCTAATTTCCGGAGTCAACCGAGTCTTCAACTGTAGTACGTAGGTAAGTACGACGAACTGTCTTTCCCAGTGTGGTGCATTTATGCTCCGTTCCACTTAAACATTTCCATCATGTTTGTGTTACAATATTATTACATGTATCAAATTGGTTGTATCCTGATTTTCTGAGATATCGTCACTACTTTGAGGTTAATTTCCAGGCGAAAATGTCGTTTTGAGGGGTCTAAATTTCGTGTGTATATGGTGGTCAGACTCGACCAGTTGATCAAGCGTTGTTATTTTCGAACTCAGATAGACCATCGCCATATCTTAGAGCGTGTACCTTACAATATTGGCAATATCACCACCCCCTACTAAAATAGAGGTCACCCCAACTAAGATATACTGACATAATAGAACAAAGAAACAATGCATAGATTCCAAACAGTTTCACAAGACAAGCCGACCGACCTAGAGAGGACTCATAGGCGTTGAATCAAGCGAACAGTCATAGTCAAACCCGTGTGACTGACATCGAGAGGGAGAGAGGGCGATAAACGGTGTGAGCGAGAGAGAGAGAGAGAGAGCTGTATCAGAATGGATCATCAATCCCATTAAACAAACCAAGCTTATGGCACATAGTGTGTGTGTGTGTGTGTGTGATGTGTGTGTGTGTGCGTGTGCGTGTGCGTGTGCGTGTGCGTGTGCGTGTGCGTGTGCGTGTGCGTGTGCGTGTGCCTGTGTGTGTGTGTGTGTGTGTGTATGTGTGTGTGTGTTTGTGTGTGCGTGTGTTTGTGTGCGTGTGTGTGTGTGTGGCGTGTGTGTGTGTGTGTGTGTGTGTGTGTGTGTGTGTGTGTGTGTGTGTGTGTGGGTGTGTCTGTGAGGATGGGGCATATAGTTGTTGATATGTACGACAACAACAGAAGTTGACGTCACTTCTGGGGTTATACAGTGCGACAACGCACGAATGTGAGCTAATTTCCGGAGTCAACCGAGTCTTCAACTGTAGCACGAAGTCAGCAACAAAGGCAGCACGTCATTAGGTAAATACGACGAACTGTCTTTCCCAGTGTGGCGCACTTAAGCTCCGTTCCGCTTAAACATTTCCATCATGTTTGTGTTACAATAATATTCCATGTATCAAATTGGTTTTATCCTGATTTTCGGAGTTATCGTCACTAGTTTGAGGTTAATTTCCAGGCGAAAATGTCGTTTTGAGGGGTGTAAATTCCGTGTGTATATGGTGGTCAGGCTCGACCAGTTGATCAAGCATTGCTATTTTCGAACTCAGATAGACCATCGCCATATCTTAG
>OZ023207.1:7148760-7228950 GCA_963995525.1 Escarpia spicata | reverse complement strand
AGAAAATTGTGTCTCCTTCAATTCGTACGACATACACTAGATCAGTCATGTTGAAAAATGTTTTACGATTTTGTCCGTCGTAGTCAGAACATTCCACATCTTTCCTGGCTGCAACAGACACATTTAAGTGCAGTTCTCAGTAAATGAAGACGAGGGAGAAGACGAAGACTTAAACAAATGAAATATAATGTTATCTATAAATAAACTTAAGTCATCAAACGTATTGACACTATTTGAACACACATCAACACAGCTATCATAACGTGTTCTCTTATAGATACTGGATAGAGATGCATGTGTGTATGTATCTGTGTATGTGTGTATGCGTGTGTATGCGTGTGTATGCGTGTGTATGCGTGTGTATGCGTGTGTATGCGTGTGTATGCGTGTGTATGCGTGTGTATGCGTGTGTATGCGTGTGTATGCGTGTGTATGCGTGTGTATGCGTGTGTATGCGTGTGTATGCGTGTGTATGCGTGTGTATGCGTGTGTATGCGTGTGTATGCGTGTGTGTGCGTGTGTATGCGTGTGTATGCGTGTGTATGCGTGTGTATGCGTGTATGTATGCATGCCTGTATGTATGTGTGTATATGTGCGGAAAGATGGGACGGGAGAGGAGAGAAGAAAATGAGATGGGAGGAAAGATGACGGGACGAAAGGAAGTGACAGCAAATGTGATAGAAGAGAAGTCAATAAAAGGGACGATGACAGGAGGAAAGGTGACAAGAGAAAAACCGACAAAAAAGAACGGATTGGAAGAGAATTTGACAAGAGAGAAGACGGCAAGGGGAAAAGATAACAACCACACAGATGCTAACCGGAGAAGGAGCTACTCTGAGGCAGTGATTGAGGGGGCAATGAGGAAACAGAGGGTGTTTATGGGGGACTCCATTATGAGGAAAACGGACAAGACACTAAGCGAGGGGAAGGACGTCGTTGTTTGTCTACCGGGTGTAGGATAGAACATACGACTGAAAGGGTAGAGAAGGTATTGGGAATGGCAAGGGAGGGTCTATACTAGTACACGTAGGAACAAATTATGCAGACAGGGAGGGAATAACTGGGAAAATACAGAAGTATAGACAGTTAGTGAGGAAGCTAAAGAAGACAAGAGTTGAACAGATTATTCTGTCAGGAATGTTGCCAGTAATGGGAGAAAGGGGGGCAACATACAGAAACTGCAAGAGGATGGCGATCAATGCACTAACTGAGCAGATGTGTGAAGAAGAGGGGGTGGGATTCACAGATTTATGGGGATACTTTGTTGGGAGGGAAGATATGTACATGAGAGATGGCCTCCATCTTAGTGGAAAGGGGGCAGCAGTTTTCTCAGAGAATCTGCTGCAATCTGTTGACAGTGGGACAGGTTGCATCTATTTAAACTAGATTCGCAGGGGGGACTCACAGAAAAGCCTGAAAATGGAGGCATAGATGAAGACAGCACAAATAAATCAACAAATAACAGTCTGGAAAACTCTTCTGAAGCTGGATATAAATGTGTTTGTTTAAATGCAAGGAGTATAGTAAACAAAAGAAATGAACTAAATATTATGGTAGAAGATATTGACCCTCATATAATAGGTATAACCGAATCCTGGACCACCACCGATATATCAGATGCTGAATTGGGACTGACAGGATATGGAATGTTTAGAAAAGATAGAATAGGAAGATAGGGAGGTGGAGTTATTTTATATATTAAAGAATCTATTCAGGCTTATGAAATAAAATTAGAAAGAGAAGCAGATTGCGAAGAAGCTGTTTGGTGTAACATAGTTACAGGAAACTCAACGTTAACAGTTGGGTTAGTTTATCGAAGTCCAAACATAAGCATAGAAGAGAATGAAAAAATACAAAACGCTATAAGGGAAGTAAGCAAACGGGACTGTATTATTTTGGGGGATTTTAACCATGGGCATATATATATATATCAATGCACTAGCTGAGCAGATGTGTGAAGAAGAGGGGGTGGGATTCACAGATTTATGGGGATACTTTGTTGGGATTGAAGATATGTATATGAGAGATGGCCTCCATCTTAGTGGACCAGGGGCAGCAGTTTTCTCAGCTGCTGCGATCTGTTGACAGTGGGACAGGTTGCATCTATTTAAACTAGATTCGCAGGGAGGACTCACAGAGAAGCCTGAAACTGGAGGCATAGATGAAGACAGCTCAAATAAATCAGCAAAGAAAAGTCTGAAGCTGGATAAAAATCTATCCAGGCTGGTGAACTAAAATTAGAAAGAGAATCAGATTGCGAAGAAGCTGTTTGGTGTAACATAGTTCCAGGAAACTCATCGTTAACAGTTGGGTTTGTTTATTGAAGTCCAAACATAAGCATAGAAGAGAATGACAAAATACAAAACGCTATAAGGGAAGTAAGCAAACTGTATTTTTATGGGGGATTTTAGCCACGGGCATATACAATGGAAATCTGTACAGAGTATGGGGAGTGACGACCAAAAATGTTTAGTTTTAGTTGAAGATACTTTCCTTTCTCAACATGTGCTAGAAACAACCAGGGGTGAGTATGTTTTAGACATAGTTTTGTCCTCACAGTTGACAATGTCAAGATATGTGAGCCACTGGCGAGTAGTGATCACAACCAGATACATTTTACCATCATAGTAAAATCAGAAAGGAATAGTAAAAAGCAGTATAGGAGAAATTCCCACAAAGGAAGGAATAAGGACATGAGGAAATATTTAGCAAAGATACAGTGGAATAACACACTGAAAAATAAGACAGCAACAGGATGCTGGAATATATTAAAGAGTGAAATTAAGTGCACAGTCGATAACTTTGTACCCTTCAAAAAACAAGGGGAACGGTTCAAAAAGAAACACTTATCGAAAGAAGCCATTAGGAAAACTAAGTATAAACAAATGATGTGGAAGTCATATAGATGTACTGGAAATGATGAAGACTACAACATTTATAAATAAGCACTTATCCAAGCTACAGCTGAAATTAGAAAATCAAAGAGAAGCTATGAACAACAATTAGCTAGTAATATAAAACATGACAGCAAGAGTTGTTATGAGAAGATAGTGCTGGAAATATAATATCAGAGGGATTCTTAATGGCAGAAGACCTGAATGAGTATTTTAGTTCAGTGTTTACTAGGGAAGATATTAGTTCACTGCCAGTACCAGAGGCTAAGTTCAAGGGGGCAGATTCAGACTATTTAGGACAGTTAATTGTAACCCCGGAAATGGCAGCTAAGAAAATAAGGGCTATGAAGGATAATAAATCACCTGGAATGGATGGGATTCCGCCCAAACTACTACTGGAAATTGTAGAACAAATTAGAGTACCGCTTGCAACAGTTTTCAATGTGTCATTAGAAGAGGGAGTGTTTTCTTTAGAATGGAAAGAGGCAAACATTATACCTTTATTTAAAAAAAGTTTCCAGAAACAAGTCAGAAAACTATAGACCAGTGACTTTAACATCAGTGATTTGCAAATTATTACAAAGAGTAATTAAAGATCACATGGTGGATTTTCTTGTTAAACATAACTTGATAAACTCATCTCAACATGGGTTTTTAAAAGCGAGGTCATGCTTATCAAATATGTTATGTTTTTTAGAAGACATCATTAAGTTGGTAGATGAGGGATCACCAGTAGATATTGTCTACTTAGATTTTCAAAAAGCTTTCGACAAAGTACCACATAAACGATTACTGTTTAAACTAAAGGCCCATGGCATAGGAAATAGTATAATAAACTGGATAGAAAAATGGCTGATTGACAGAAGACAACGTGTAGTAGTTGATGGGGAGCCTTCAAACTGGAAATCGGTATTGAGTAGGGTACCACAGGGATCAGTATTAGGATCTATATCATTCTTATTATATATGTGGATTTGGATGATGAAATAACAAGCCAGGTGTTGAAATTTGCGGATGATACAAAAGTGTTTAGACGGATTAAAACTGATGGAGATAGACAGCACTTACAAGATGATCTTGACAGGTTGATCAAATGGTCGGAGAAGTGGCAAATTCTGTTCAAGTTTGGGAAATGTAAATGCCTCCACACAGGACATGGGAACGAAGAGGTAGAATATACAATGGGGGTTACTGTACTAAGTACTACTGTAAAAGAAAAGGACTTAGGGTTAACCATAAGTGCTGATATGAAGGTTTCAGAGCAGTGCGGAATTGCAGCTTCAAAGGGAAATCAAATCCTTTGATTAATTAGGCGAAATATAGAGTACAAGGAAAAAGAACTAATAATACCGATGTACAAAGCAATAGTGAGGCCTCATTTAGAATATTGTATACAAGCGTGGAGGCCATATAGCAAGAAGGACATAGATATGCTAGAAAGAGTACAGAGGAGAGCGTCTAAAATTATACCAAAACTGAGGGATCTTAGTTATGAAATTCGCCTAAAAGAATGTGGTTTAATAACAAAAGAGACCAGAAGATTGAGAGGAGATCAGACAGAAGTGTTTAAAATAATAAATGGTTATGAAAAAATTGATAGAATATTTTTTTCTCAGTTAGGAAAGATAGAAGGACTAGAGGACATGAAGTTACATTAGCAAAGGAGCAGTGTACAAAAAGATTATATATAAGAAAGTTCTCATTTTCACAAAGGACTGTAAATGAATGGAACAGATTATCTGCTGATTGTGTGGGTGCTAGTAACGTGAATATGTTTAAAATTAAAATCGACACATACCTCAGACGGGCGGGATACACATACACAAAAGGGTTGGACTCTCAATAAGCCAAAAACTTCCTTGTCCACCTGCCACCTAGAGTTAATTCTCTGGGTGGCAATCTTGTTAAATGCGTATGTATGTATGTATGTATGTATGTATGTATGTATGTATGTATGTATGTATGTATGTATGTATGTATGTATGCATGCATGCATGCATGCATGCATGTATGTATGTATGTATGTATGTATGTATGTATGTATGCATGTACGTATGTACGTATGTATGTATGTATGAATGTGTGTGTGTGTATGTGTGTGTGTGTGTGTGTGTGTGTGTGTTTGTGTGTGTGTGTGTGTGTGTGTGTGAATGTGTGCGTATATGTGCGTATATGTGCGTATATGCGTGTATGCGAGTATGCGTGTATGCGTGTATGCGTGTATGCGTGTATGCGTGTATGCATGCATGCGTGTATGCGTAATTACATACATGTACGCATGTATGTACATACGTACGTATGCCCTTGTCGGGTTCAACTGATTTTTATGTTTTAGTTAAGTGTAAATGTTCTGGATGATGTAAACCAAATACCACTGATGCTTCCATCCTATCTGTACGGCTGTGCGTTCAGCTCATTATCAGCAGAATGAGTAGAAATGTCGGATCTCTAGAATACGTTGGAATTTGCATTTTACAAAAAAATCGGAACGTTCCATCATCAACAAGATCGTTGATGAAGAGATGGAAGAAGGTTGAGTTTGTTCGATGATGTTTTTCCCAAGAACGGACGCTGTTTCGGACATGCTGCTTTAACATAATCACCACCTAGAGACAAGAAAGCCCTCTAGTCATCTGACGTAGAACTGTAGAAGAACGAATGAAGTGGGCCGGAAACACGTCAAAAAATGAATAAAAATGAAATAGAAAAATACAGTTTCATGGAATTGTTTGGTGATTAAATTTGGAGCATGTATTGCCACCAACAGTGTTTACAAAATAATGCCGAATTTCAAAAATATTTTTTTTAACGATTTACTTTGACAGCGTGTTTTGCTGGAAGACGGGGCAAAGTAAAACAAACACAAACTTATAATTTCGTCAAAAGCCCACTTTATTTTATTTAAATATAATAATCATAATTAGCATGAAATTTGATAGGCACACCTACAACATTTGAAACTAACTCTTAGTAATATATACATCAACGATTAAAAATTACATTATCATAGCAACAATGTTGTCATTTTGTTTAAAGATCTCACAGTATTTGAATTGATTTCTAGAAATGTATCATGTGTCATGTATAGTTAACCCTCAGGAAGGAACAGACGTCGACCACCTTCATTTCTGTGAAAACAACCAGGATTCAAAGATTTGCAACTACTTGCTCGAAAGGATGTGACTGGGCGATGTGAACACTGTCCGACATGACCAAAGGGAATACAATACATCTACTCACTGGCGATTGACCAACAAACTCGTTGGCTCTTGGTATGAACGGCGACGCCATGAATCCACGGGATGTCGGTCGTTGCAATCATCGCGTAACCGCTGCCATCCAACCCGGCTTTGTGAACTCCAGCAGCAGAAGTGAAGAACATCAGGCTGTGAATGAGTGACACAATGAATGAAAGATTGAAAATATTTATTTTGGTAAGATAATCTGAAAATAATAACACGAGTAAATGTGTGGTTTATAGACACACCTATAAGTACACACAGCATGTTACATAAAATTATACTTATATTACAACTACATGAACACATCTGTTTATATATATATATATGCAATATATATATATATATTGTATATATATATATATATATTATATGCAGTATATATATATATATATATATATTATATGCAATATATATATATATTATACGTATATAAATTATATATATCATATATATTTATATATATAATAAAGAATAAAGTATACTTTTATTTTCCCAACAGCATTAAAAATACAAAATATGTATATATACACACGTACAACTGTGGTCTATAGACACACATATAATTCAGTACACACAACATTTTACCAAAAAAATATACTTATATTACAACTACATGAACACATATGTGTGTGTGTGTGTGTGTATATGTAAATATATTAAATGCAATATATATATATATATATATTATATATATAATATATATTTATATATATATAATAAAGAATAAAGTTTACTTGTATTTTCCCAACAGCATTAAAAATACAAATTATGTATATATACACACATACCCATATTATATACATATACACATATACCGGCACATGCAGTTATTTTGAAATGTGTAATATACAATACAACTGAAAAAAAATTATACATTTTGTAACAAAAGAAAAAAAAACCGTTTCTGTGGGATGGGAGAATCCTATTAAGACCAAAACTGATCGCTATCATAGGAGCCACCAAAAAAAATATGTTCTTAATGTTTCTAATCATAGGTTTTCCATAACGAAAAATAATGATTATGTCAAACATTAAAAAAAAAGAAATTGTAATTGTTTGTTTATACATAATGTGTATGATGGTTGTTTTGTTGATTTAATGTGCTTTGTAATGTGTTGAGTTCGCGTGTACGCATGTACGCATGTTTGCGACTATACAGATTTAGAAGTTGCATTTTTATTAAATGTGTTTCTCATTTATAATTTTTTTATTTAGTTGGCATATGCAGCAATTTAGTATAGTGCATGTGACATATTATTTTGGTAGCTTGTGGTTTTTGGCACAACTTGAGAATCCCCTCAAACTATGGGTCACTATCTTGTCTTTCACGAAATCTGGGATATTATTTATAACATGTGGTGAGTTATATTTAAGAAACTTTTTTGCAAATTCATGTTTAGTTCTGAAGGTGTGTAGCTCAAAGGCTGTTCGAGTGTTATGTATGTTCTGGTATTTGGGGGTCATCTGCCAATTTAAAAAGTAATCGGGTAAATTTTGATGTTTGTAGTTGTAACAACAATTTTAGTTGTTGTAAATATAACTAGTCTTCTACCTTTAGTATGTTGAGTTATTTAAAAAAATGGGTTCTCTATGTGAACTCTATTTAATTAATTTTATAATTCGCACCGCCTTCTTTTGAATTTTCGTTAATCTGTGTCCTTTGTATCCCCATGTCATGATACAATAATTAATATGAGACAATATCATTGGATTATATAAAATAATTTTTATTTGGGTAATATATGTTTTAATGTATTTAATATTCCTATAGTTTTGGAACACTTATTTGATATTTTTCAGTGTATTTTTTTCCAGTTTCAATTAGTATCTAGACTTAAACCTAAGAAGTTGAATTCTTCCAGTTGCTCAATATCAATATTTATATTGACAATTTTGAGAAATAGGCTCTGTGTAGGTTTGTTTGACATTTGGAAGGTCATATGTTTAGATTTACTTTTATTTAGTGACAACTTATTAACACTAATCCATTCAGTTATTTTGAGGAGTGTTTTATTTATTATAGATTCAATATGTCCAGGTTGTGTTTTATCACTAAAAGTTTCAATGGTGCTAAATAATGTCGTATCATCAACATACATCATGAATTCAAACATTTGGCTTGGTTTTGAAAAGTCATTTATATCATATTATAGTAAATAACAGTGGTCCAAGAATGGACCCTTGTGGCACACCTACTTTTATAGGTAAAGTATCAGATGTAGTATCTTCAAATTCAGTGTACTGTTTCCGGTTGCTTAAATAGCTTTCGAACAAAAAAAGGGTCTTGCCATCTATGCCATAATATCTTAACTTGTTTAATAATATTGTATGGTCAACAGTGTCAAAAGCATTGGTAAGTTCAAGATAAATATTAATTTGTATTGATTTTTGTGAATTTGAGTAAATATTCTATCTACTAGTTCGAGTGATTTATATTCTGTTGAATGGTTTGGTCTAAGTCTTATCAAAAAAGTAGCTTAGAATCAATCAAATAAGTGGATAACTGATTATGAATTATTTTCTCTAGTATATTGAAAGAGTTGGAAGGACATAAATTGGCCAGTAATTTTTGTTGGATCATCCTTTTAAAAATTGGAACTACTTTTGCAATTTTTAGTTTATTAGGAAATATGCCAGTATTAATATGATTGTTAATTACTAAGGTTAGTGATTTAATTATTGTTTTTTCAATAATTGTTTGCAGTTTTGAAGAAATTCCATCAAATCCACTGCTGTTTTTAGTTGGGAGATCATTTATTGTTGTCCTTACTGTTTCTTCATCCGCATTCTTAAATTTAAGAACATATCTAACTTTTGTAGTTAAGTAGTAGTCATATTTTTTGTTTCCTGTATATTTAATGTCTTTTACAATAGTTTGAGCTATGTTTGTAAAATAGTTATTGAATTTGTTTGTCATTTCTGATTTATCTGTTATGTACCATTTACTTTAAAAGTTGATGAATGTGTCTTCTTTGTGTTATTTTAAAGATAATTTCGTTGATTGTTTTCCATGTATTTCTAATATACTTTTTTGTATTAGTTAAATTGTGATTCAAAGTAGATTTGCCTAGCTGCACGTACATTTGTTTAAATATGTTGTTGTACAGAGTCACACATTTTTATTGTTCATAAAGTGTGTCCCGATATCTAATAGATTTGAATAACCCTTGGGTGATCCATGTCGATTTTTTGTGTTGGTATGTATTCAATTTCATGATGTTTAATAGGCTTTTAGCGCGTGTGATTTCTTCATACATTATTTTGTAATTTAGGTTGGGATCTTCTTTTTGTTGTTTATATAATGTGTCCTATAATTTATCAGAACCAATTTCAATATTAACTTTCTGCATAGCTATATTTTATTCATTTTTTAACAATACCAAGAATTCAGCTTTAGGAAAAGTGTTTGTGAAAATCCCAGCAGTACTTTCAAATATAAATTGACTTAGTGAGCAAAAAAGTTATGTATTTGTGTTCCGTTTGTTGTAGTGAAACGAGTTGTGAACGTAATGTGGGGGTAAAGACTATGTGATGTTAAGGTATCAAGAAATCACTGTATATTCTATTTTCATTATTTTAAGTAACTTTATATTAAAATACGCTGCTATAATGATATTGTTATTATTACTGTTTTACATAGAAGATACGGCTGATAAAAATTCATAAATAAAATGTGTAATATTATCGTTACATGGCCTTGGGGCTCTATATATACATGTCCAATGGTCATTGCATTTGATAAATTATAAATGATATTCCAGTTATTTTAATTATTGACCCTTCCCAATTAACGTACACATTTAAATTAATTGTTATTTCATATTTATATTTATCATCTACATATATCAATAACCCTCCTTTGTCGGTACATTTCCCCCTGAGTTATAAAATCATATCCATCTAAGCAAAATTGAGAGAAATCATCATTAGCGGCTTTCCACGTCTGTTGTAAACATATTACACTAAATTTAAATGTACTACTATGTAAGTCCTCTAAAGGGACAGACAAACTATACAGAAGCCCGGTGTAAGAACATAGAGGACTGTGTGGCAGAACACCGAACCCAAAAAATGTTTAAAGACATAAAGAACATGACAGGTAAATTCCAGCCCAGACTCGGTGTCATCAAAGATAAAAATGGGAAGACACTGACTAATGCAGAAGACATAGCCAAAAGATGGAAAGAATATTGGGAAATATGTACGCACAAGATGGAGATAACAACGACCCCCCTGATAGGGGAAACGAAGACGAAGACGAGGACGATCTCGAACCATTAAGAGATGTGGTGAAATGGGCCATTAATAGTCTAAAAGATGGGAAAAGCCCTGGGTGCGACAACATACAGGCAGAAATGATAAAAGCAGCGGAAGAAGAAGGAATAGACATATACCATGCACTGTGTAAGAAAATTTGGAAGAGTGGAAAATGGCCAGACGACTGGAAGAAATCAATATACATCCCATTACCAAAGAAAGGAGACCTACAACTATGCTCCAACTATAGAACCATATCATTCATTAGCCATGAAGCAAAATATTGCTGAAAATCATAATGAAAAGAATGCAAGATAAAATGGAAATGGAAGTGAGCAGTACACAGGCAGGCTTCAGAAAAACAGAGGCACAGAGGACCACATATTCAATCTGTGAATGTTGATACAGAAATTCAGAGAGATAAATAATGATCTAAGAATATGCTTCATCGACTATTCCAAGGCTTTCGACTGTGTGAATCATCAGATGATGTGGAAAACGCTCAATGACATGAACTTCCACCCAAAGATAATCGCCCTCTTGAAATCACGTTATAGTAACCAACAAGCAGTGGTCAGGCTGGAAAACACAACTAGAGAAACTTATTCAGTGGGAAAAGGAGTAAAACAAGGATGTATTTTATCTCCATACCTATTCAAAATGTACACAGAAGACATAATAAGAGATGTAGAATTATATGACAGAAGTACAAGAAACGATGAAGTAAAATAATACTCATGGACATAGCATCAGAGACCTACGATACGCAGACGATACTGCACTCCTGTCCACTACAACAATCGGCTTCACAAACCTAATCATGTCGATAAAATAACACAGGGAGAAAAGGGACTTGTTACTTAATGTGAAGAAAACAAAGATCATGGACACTGACAGATGCATTGAAAAAACAGAAATTGCAATCAACGGGGAGCAAGTTGAAAATGTGAACCACTACGAATACCTTGGAGTAAGGCTACAAGGAGACGGCAAGACATCATCAGAGATCAGAAGAAGAATAGCCATAGCAACGCAGAAACTAAATAATCTGAAAAAGTATGGAAAAAACAAAACATACCAACAAAGATAAGAATCTTAAAAAATTTGCGTTTTCCCAACAGCTCTATACGGGAGCGAAACATGGACACTAACCAAAGAAGACATGAGAAGGATACAAGCCTTTGAAATGATATGTTACAGAAAAGTCCTAAGAGTGCCATGGATAACAAAAACAACCAATGCAGAGATCCTTAAAAATCAGACCTAAAGAACTGACAACTAGTGAATAGAATAAAAGGACTAAAACTGAGTTATTTTGGCCACATCAAAATACACAATTCCTTAGAGAAAACAATACTGGAAGGCAAAGTGTAGGGAAAGAGAGGAAGGGGAAGACCAAGGAGAAGATGGGAGCAGGACATCAACGACTGGTTGGAAGACGACATCGTGAGAGCAGGGAGACGGACGGCAGACAGAGCAGCGTATCGTGAGATCATCCGGGCAGCTATGTCTCGCAGACATACGTTAAACTGAAGAGAAGTTCTCTATGGATATTTCAAGTTCATTACATTTTGCATTTATATACTGAATGTTTGATCTTAGAGTAGTCAAACCGTTAGTGGTTTTATTTGCGAATGTTGGCGAATTTTTCAATGTCATAATAGGAAGGGTATTACGTGTGGTTCGTTATTTTCATCATTTGTATATAAAACATTACACAGGTTGTTTTGAGTAACTCTTAGGTAGGGGCGGAAAGCCTCATAAAACGTAACTGAGCCTGCGTTTATAGCAATGGTCGTGCGTGCGCTAATGATATTAGTATAACAATATGTATTTAAATTGTTGAATGATACAAATGATTAGATCGATAGCTATTGTTGTTTCATGCTTACATAAGAACTGTTATTTTAAAATATATATATAATAATTTATATGTATGTATATATATATATATATATATATATATATATATATATATAAATAATTATACACACACGTACGTGTTCGTGCATGTGTGAGGTGAATATCATATCCTGTATTAATCTCGCTTAATCGACTCTCGCCCGGCTGCGTGACTTCGCCGGGAAGAGGGTATGGTTCTGAAGCGAACCGGGAACGCTAAAATGCTTGTCCCACACGTTACACATTTAGCCACAGAGATCAGTTTGTTTTCAGTGTACTTTGGCGGCTTCATATATTGGTTAACTCTCCGTCCGTCGCGTGCGATATCCATTGTACTTTCGTTAGTTAAATTATTTATATTATGGTTATTCACACCCAGTCTTTTGTTTCTGCTCGAGTATAAGCAAGACAACGTCGATACGAAATATTTGACAGCCACGAGAACTGCCACCTAGTGATTAAAAGGCAGCTACGCAGATATGGTATAACAGTAACTATGACAAAAGTTTAATTTCGGTTTACTTTGTTTGTGACATGGTTCAATCTAAGAATGTTTTTAAAATAAATGTTAAGCATTGTGTTAACTTCTACAACATTACTCTAATTAAATTTTGTTATTTCAAAGTTAGCGTTAGAGCCAATCAGCATCCTTACCGGGATTCGGGGTAAACAGGAAACGACTGGCGAACAGTAAAAACATCAATCTTTAATATTCTAGGCCTAGTGGGAGGGCCGACCGGAAGTCCGGCTGCCACCTCACGCAGTTTGGATTACGTAGGCTAATGCTGTACCCTTTCTTCCGGCATCATCGCTACCTGCGTTTTATGTCAAGAGTTATCGTGTGTATTTCGCCCACAGTGGTGAGAATGACCAATGTTGTCCTCCCAGTCCCGTCTGACCCAACCACTTCAACATTGCGCTCAATGTAGTTTGTGAAGAACAATCTGTCGGTCTCCGAGTGTGACGCAATTCCTAGTGATGAAACTGAAAAAAATCCATCATTTAACAAAATCTGCATTAGTCAATTCAGATTTTGTTAAATGATGGATTTGCATTAGTCAATATATATAATAATAATAATAAACTTTATTTATACACCATCAAATCCGGGACTAATGACCCCCGTTCACGGGTGTTTACAAATTGCCAATCATATAAGAAGCATAAAAACACTTTTAAGAGAACAAATAAGAAAATAAATTAAATTAGCAAACAATATCCTAGTATATAGTGTATGCATATATATATAAGCCTAAGTATAGTAAAATTACGGGTAAATGCAATGATAAAATAAACGATTAGCAAAAGTGCTGAACAGCTGAACCTACTGGAAAAAATATATATATAATAAAAATATATATATAAATAAATACAAAATAAATAAAATAAAAGCCTAATTTACATTAAATAATTTGATTAGATACTAAAATGTGACCCTGAGATAAATAAGACTAAAAATGTATTAAAACTATATGCATGAATAAAGCAAAGGTTAAATTATGTCTGGCCATATTAGTTTGAGAACAGAAATGTCTTCAATAATTTTCCAAACTGTCTAGTGTTCTCAATCGCGCGTAATTCCAGAGGCAGAGAGTTCCACAATGTCGGCCCAGCACATGCAAAAGCTCGGCGACCATAACGTTCTAGGGTTACGCGTGGAACATTCAAAAGCAGACCACCGCCAGAGCGTAGGGTCCTGCGTGGTGCGTAACGATGTAGCAGTGACGCGATATACACGGGCGTGCCTGCATACAGTGCCGTGTGTACAACCATGAGTAACTTGTACTCGATGCGCTTTCTCACTGGGAGCCAGTGTAGCTGTTGTAGGACCGCAGTGATAGATCGCCGGTCACCTCGTCGAAGTTGCATCACAACACGAGCGGTTGACTGTTGGACTCTCTCTAGACGGTGCAGCAGACGGTCAGGTATACCAAACAGCATCGCATTTCCATAATCAATTCTGGATGTCACAAGTGCATGGACAAGACATTTGCAGACACTGGTCGTCATTGCCCCTCGTACACGAGCAATTCTCGAGAGATGGTAGTAAGCACTTCGACATACATTTGCAACCTGCGTCGCCATCGATAAATCAGCATCGATTGCAACACCAAGGTCACGGACGATGGTCGATGTCGCTACATATTGACCGCATATGTCGACATGATCAATGAGTATTGGTCTGCGCAAGCTCGATGAACGTATAACAATTGCTTCCGTTTTGCTCTCGTTGAGAACCAGTCCGTTGTCATAGAGCCACGTTTTAACTTCACTGATGCAAGCCTCCATTCTGATGAGAGCATTTGTATGCTCAAACGGTGGAAAATCGACGTATAACTGCGTATCATCGGCGTACAGATGGTGTTGTACGTCGTGTCGGTTGAGTACATTCGTTAGAGGCGCAATGTAGGCGCTGAAGAGCACCGGCCCAAGAACCGACCCCTGTGGTACTCCGGAACTCATCACGGTACACCCAGACACTTCTTTCCCGACACGCACGGCTGAGGTACGACCGTATAGGTATGACGCCAACCACGCATGCGCTTCGCCGCATATGCCATAGCCAAATAGTCTCCGTAGTAAGATATCGTGATTTATTGTGTCGAAGGCTGCTGTTAAATCGAGAAGCACAAGAAGTACTCCACGACGAGCATCAATCGCTTGCGCCACATCACTGTGAATGCGTAAGAGTGCTGTCTCCGCACTGTGGCGTGGTCGGTAGGCACTCTGGTAGACGCCCAGTATGCCATTCTCGTTCAGGAAGCGTTGCAGTTGTCTTGAGACGAAGCGCTCCATTGTCTTCGCCACAAACGAAATGTTCGATATTGGGCGGAAGTTAGATAGCACATTGACATCAGCACCTCGTTTTTTCAGTACAGGCGTTACAATGGCGTGTTTAATCGATTGTGGGACTAAAGCAGTGGAGAGCGACGCATTAATTATGCGTGTAATAACTGGACACAACACTTTAATGTTCTGTTGAAGGAGTGACGTTGGCAGCGGGTCCAGTTCGCATGACTTGGTAGCAGATGCTAAAATTATGTTCTTCACGTCTGCCGGTGAAGCAGCTTCGAAACATACTAAACGTGCAGCCACATTCGTCACTACGTCTTCGGTTGACGATTGAGTCATATTGCGGCGCAACGCATCGATTTTCTCGGAGAAACTCTTCTGGAATTTCGCTGCAACAGTAGCTTGTGTAGCGTCCTCGGGTAGCGGTCGGTCTCCAGCTCGACCAAGTAGTGTGTTTGCGATCTGGTAGACACGTCGGATGTTGCCACCGGCACTTGTCATCTCAGTACGGTAGTAATGCGATCGTGCAGTCCTAAGTGATTTTCGGAACGCGTTGCGCAAACCGGTGTATATTTGACGATGTACAGTCAGTCCAGTTTGTCGCCAGTTTCGCTCAGCACGACGTAATGCCCGCTTCTCGTCAGTTAACTCGCTTGTATGCCACGGTGTCTTCGGCCTAGCCGTGATAGTCCGCGAGATTACTGGGGCATGAGCGTTAACGATGCTACGTATGCATCCATCGTATCGAGTGAGGATAACTTCAGGATTTTGTTCAGGAACGTTAAGATGCGATGCCGCGAGATCTGCGGTAAAACGGCTGCCGTCAATGGCTGAGTACTTGCGGTATTGGACGCGTCGCGTCATACGCTCTGGTTTAGGTTGGCGTAATCCGCATTCAATAACACGGTGATCAGTGAGAAGAGTTTTTGGCTCAACTGTTGTGGCTATGACGTGATATGTTCCCGACGTGATAACCAGATCCAGGATGTTGCCGCGCTCATGTGTTGCACTTTGCACATGTTGTACAAAGCCATGAGTCTCCAGTAAATCAGCCAAGTTCATTGCTTCGGCGCATGTGGAATCACCATATCGTGTGTTGAAATCACCACACACGACAGTCTCTGCAGGGTGGGCCGCGGCGATGAGTAAAACCTTCCCAACGTCATCTAGGAAGGAGCGGAAGTTGGACGTTGGCGGTCGGTAGACAACGATCACGCGAATGGTGCAACCAATACGGATATTACGCAGAATAACGCAGCAAGTCTCACTAGCATGAGTATCAATGTCAGCACGTGAAACTAGCTGCAATGTCTTTCGAAATAGTACTCCTACACCACCTCCACGACGGGCCCCACTGCGCGGCTGGTGAACGAACGTGAAATCCTCACCGCACAGTTCGGATTCGACAATCGTTTCGCCTTCTGCCAGCCAAGTTTCCGTTAAGGCGACGACGTCCAGTTCATGCTCGTCGATGTAGTCGCGCACTAGTAGCGCCTGTTTGCGAATGGATCTTGCGTTAATCAGGGCGAACTTCGCACAAAGATGAGAGGAGCTTCGCGCAGTGGAAGACCCATTACCCGAGCCCATCGAGGTCAGTGCGCTGTTAACACCAGTTTGTTTATAAACAGAATTGACCTGACGGCACCATCTGCTGGCCACGTTGGTTATTGGTCTGGACCGTCGTCTTATCCCGGCTGTTGTGCCCCGCCTCGTTGGTCGCCGACACAAATGCAGTCTCTCAATTGTTTCCGTCCACGGTTGACTAGGCGGCTGCAGGCATTTCCGTAGATTCACCAACAATGTTCTGGACAGCGACATGCTTCAGCAGACACTACCACAAGCAGGCAATGTTCTGGTACGGTGAGCGCAGCTTGGCAGCGCAGACATGTGTAGTTCAAACAGGTTGATAGTAGCAGCCACGCCCCAGAATAAAGGGCAGTTTTAAAAGTCACTTTAAAACGTGTGATTAAATATATATATACAGTCACAGACCTTCCATGTGTACGTATTGTATGTTCACGAATTACAATACACTGCACGAAGATAATCCAGGATTTCAAAACGTTGATAAATAGAGATTATAGACAGACCGGGAGCAGCCACACACCGCAGCGCTACAACCTCGATTTCATATATATATATATATATATATATATATATATATATATATACATATAGATATATATATGCATATATATTTGTATATACACACACACACACACACACACACACACACACACACACACACACACACACACACACACACACACACACACACACACACACATATATATATATATATATACATATATATGTATATGTATGTATATGTGTGTATTTACATATACATATATATGAGTATATATATGTATATATATATATATACATACATATATATATATATATGTATATATATATATATATGTGCCTATATACATATATATATATATATATATATATATATATACGCACGTATATATATGTACTATATATATATACATATATATGTGTGTATATATACGTGTGTGTATATATATATATATATGCATATATATCTGTATATGGTCAAATCCAACGAACGGGGGTCTCGGGGCTCCACACAAGGTCGAAAATAGAATTGCCTGGATCGTTTGTTCAGTTGTGGTATTAAATGTGCATAACATTGAGGCGACATCACAAAAAA
The DNA here is from genome assembly GCA_963995525.1 of Escarpia spicata. Taxonomy (NCBI): domain Eukaryota; kingdom Metazoa; phylum Annelida; class Polychaeta; order Sabellida; family Siboglinidae; genus Escarpia; species Escarpia spicata. The sequence goes on along the minus strand of OZ023207.1, from coordinate 7,211,179 downwards.
TTGGGCACACTAATTCATAACATTGACGATTTTACAGTTGCTTAAAGTTCAAAGGTGTGTTCTATATGTTATCATCCGAGGACCACAAGTCATCGTCCGTTGGCAGGACATAACCCACAGTACAAAGGTGTTGTGTTGGATATTTAACTTTTTGTCAATGGATAACATGTGGACATATGTTATAACGGCGGGTACTTATTTAGAGTTGTCAGGGTGCGGTGAAGTTTTTTTCGCATTTCAATGTTGCCGCACTCTATTTTCCGAATGTGTTGTCATTAGTTGAACAACGAGACAAACACGTAGTAGATTTGTGCATACTGTTTATATTTAAGCGGACGATGTGTTTTATCCATTGGTATTTATGTTATGGACGTAACCTGCCAATTTGTAGCACCAGACACTCAGTCAAAATGGTACTCGGACGATAACACAATTTTAAAAATCAGTCTAGAATCTGGAATATTAATGATTAGCAGTAAATTATGAAAGTGCCTTAGTACATGTTGTTTATGTTGCAATATTAGCCACACCTGTGTCCCTTACGTATGTATACCTTGTTCTCTGCTGTCATCTTCTTTGTATTCCGAGTGCTAAAGTTGTTGAATAATGGTATATTTTCTACTTCTGCATTGTTGTCATGACTTTTACAACGAGACAAACACATAGTACATATGGGCACACTGTTCATGTTTATGGGGAGAATGATAAATCAATTGGTATTTATGTTATGATCATAACCTGCACGTTGTTAGCACAGGACACTAAAAAAAATGGTACTCGGACGATGACACAATTTTGAAAATCATGATTAACAGTACATTGAGAAAGTGCCTTAGTATATGTTATTTATATTGCACTGTTAGCCTCATGTCCAACGGTCAACTGCTCGTGTTGTAATGCAACTTCGACGAGGTGACCGGCGATCTATCACTGCGGTCCTACAACAGCTACACTGACTCCCAGTAAGAAAGCGCATCGAGTACGAGTTACTCATGGGTGTACACACGGCACTGTATGCAGGCACGCCATTGTATCTCGCGTCACTGCTACATCGTTACGCACCACGCAGGACCCTACGCTCTGGCGGTGGTCTGCTTCTGGATGTTCCACGCGTGACCCTAGAACGTTATGGTCGCCGGGCGTTTGCATGTGCTGGGCCGACATTGTGGAACTCTCTGCCTCTGGAACTACGCGCGATTGAGAACACGAGACAGTTTGGAAAATTATTTAAGACATTTCTGTTCTCAAACTAATATAATCAGACATCATTTAACCTTTGCATTATTCATGCATATAGATTTAATACATTTTTAGTCTTATTGATCTCAGAATCACATTTTAGTATCTAATCAAATTATTTAATGTAAATTAGGCTTTTATTTTTATTTAGTTATTTTTTTAATTTTTGGTATTTATTATTATTATTTTTTTTCCAGTAGGTTCAGCTGTTCAGCACTTTTGCTACTCGTTTATTTTATCATTGCATTTACCCGTAATTTTTACTATACTTAGGCTTATATATATATATATATATATATATATATATATATGTATATATATATATATATATGTATATATATATATATATATATATATATACTAGGATATCGTTTGCTAATTTTATTTATTTTCTTATTTATTCTCTTAAATGTGTTTTCATGCTTCTTAGATGATTGCCAATTTGTAAACACCCGTGAACGGGGGTCATTAGTCCCGGATTTGATGGTGTATAAATAAAGTTTATTATTATTATTATTTGTGTGTATCCCCTATGCATTTATACATTGTTCTCGTCTGTCCTCTTCCTTGTATTCCGAGTGCTAGAGTTGTGGAATAATCTTTTATTTTCACATTTTCTTCACTGCAGTCGCCATATTTAATTACTGTGATGTATGTTATGGCATTTAAACTGTCTTTACATGATTTACTACACTGGGCAATGTCTGCAAATAAATAATGTCATTGGTTGGGCTATAACTCGGCATTACTCGAACATTAAACCTATTTTATTTAAAAAGGTTAACAAATATAATAGATGTACTTACATAATAATAAAACGTTATAAATCGGAAACACTTTGGTTGGGATGATAACGTGTTTATCTGTCCATCATATTGTCTACTCAGTATCTATCACGTTGTCTACTCAGTGTCTACCACATTGTCTACTCAGTGTCTATCACATTGTCTACTCAGTGTCCATCACAATATCTACTCAGTGTCCATCACATTTTCTATTCAGTGTCCAATGTCCACCACCGTCTATTCATCATCATCATCCTTTTGCTCCAAAGCATGGCATTTCTTTATAACTTGTATTTCATGAGGCTTGAAGGTGAACACACTGCCTACCGCCGTAGGAGGTGATACCACCTTGATGATGTCTGAGGCTTCCACAATCCCAACCTCAAGCCTCCCCCATTTCCAGTTTCCTCGAGTGCGGGTCACGTATGCTACTTCAAACATGCCATCGGTAGTAATACGCAGCACCCGGGCCATTTACCATTTCTTGTTAAATCGAACGACCAAACAACTGTCTGCCAACTGTCTTGTTGTACTCCCATTTCCGACTCCGTTTCTTTAACTGCACCGTGATTCTCTTCATTTTCATTCACTTCTGTCCCCTTCACATCAACCTCGTTCCCCTGCACCTCCTTTTCCTTTGCTGCATTCTTCCTGACTTCTGTATCCTGCACCTCAATCCTTCTCACATCCATCTCTTTCTCGTGCACCTCTTTTTCAAAGAAACAAGGGCCCCGGATGATAACGCGAAAAACTTCCCCAAACCTGAGTAGGCGAAGAAAAAAGAAAAAAGAAAAATACCAAAAGGTACATCTGAAAAATAGCAGTACTTTTTGGTACTACACATGTTAGTATATATGTACAGCTAAATATGCATGTTATCGATTAATAATTTTATATGAATATGCCATTAGGAAAAATGGTCCTCGGACGATAACACCAATATTTTCCATGACCAATATATTGTGGAAAAATCATCTTATTTGCAAATTGCATTAATCACAAGGCAGTGACAACATAGACACATGTGGTGTTCTAATAAAGAAATACACACGGTGCCTATTCATGGTTTACGATGATTACTAACTAATAAAAAAATATATATAGAGGTCAACAATAAAAAAAATCGTCAAAAACGACCAGTTTATCAGCATTAGTTCCAAAGGTTTTTAAACTAGAAACAACAAACTGTATATCCCTCGAAAGGTATCATCGAGCCGGATAAACACAGCATATTTCCACACTTTTAGTCACATAATTACTCAAGATACATGTCTAAACATGCCGTTTACCCCGTTCGTTGGATTTGACCATAATATATATGTATATATATATATATATTGACTAATGCAAATTTCACAATAAACTAAGGTATTCATTATTATATATTACTAGCTTACACACACCCCTGGAGCAACAAAGCAAGGGCACAGGTAGTCGCCATTATATTAGTTGTTTTCTAACCCGTTCTAACACAATCATCTAGATATTCATTAACAAAGAATACATTTCTTCGAAGAAGGCAAATCAAATACGTATCTCCGTACGGAAATAACTAAGAAAATAAAAACCTTTTTGAATTTATATATATCGCAAATATATATATATATATACATATACGTGCGGATATTATGCTGCTAGCTTCATGTCAGTAGCCTTCGATAGAGCCTGATTCAATCGGTGTCAGCCTTCGTGTCGATTCCCTTCAGTCGGGATGAGTCGGGTATACGAACCAACCTAGCCTGTCTGGGTCAATCTAGTATGGTCGGGTCAGATGAGGTTGGGCGAAAAGTGCCAGTGTAGATATATATCCCTGGCTTTGGAGGCAAAGAAATGACGTATGTTTAAAATAAATTTACGTAAATAACTTACTATTAGTGACGATAATTTCTTGATCATTTCCATTTAGGTTTGAACGGCTGATAGTTTTTTTGACAGCGTCACTCCAGAAGAGATATCCCCGTACGATGTCAACTGCCAAGGCGTCGATGTCTCCTGCAAACATGAAACAGTCAACATCAAATATATGAAATTAGCAAACAATTAGGTATATATGAAAAACATTTGCAGATACTAATGTTTGAATGTGATTGCATGGTGCCACTAGATTATAGTACAATGGAACACGTTGATACTGCTGTCAGCCAGCGATACTGATAGAAGTTGAAATTCGTATAATTAACCTTTGATGTTACCTGATTCTCATAATCTATAGCGCCAACGACAGCGACGAAATGTAGTAAATGATTCAACTGACCTCACTACATTTGTGTTTGCAATATGACAGAAGCTGTCTAAAGCCACCAATCTAGTCCGGTTTCCATTAGGAGAACCGAGGAATTGGCGACAATATAAGGTATTTGATGGATTTGCTATCCTTTTGGTTCCTGGAGCAATTAAGTTCTCATGATAATCTTGGACAGTTGTTTAAATATGCAAGTTAGGGCAGGCATTACCGAAAACGCATGTGCCTTAAAATATGTCCAAATATACATGATAATTTCACAGAAATGCCGACTAAACATGTAGTGTGTGTGAGTGTTTGTGTTTTGAGTGTGTGAGTGTGTGTGAGTGTGTGAGTGTGTGTGTGAGTGTGTTTGTGTGTTTGTGTGTGAGTGTGTGTGTGCTTTTGTGTGTGTGTGTGTGAGTGGGTGAGTGTGTGATTGTGTGATTGTGTGAGTGTGTGAGTGTGTGAGTGTGTGAGTGTGTGAGTGTGTGAGTGTGTGAGTGTGTGAGTGTGTGAGTGTGTGAGTGTGTGAGTGTGTGAGTGTGTGAGTGTGTGAGTGCGTGGGTGTGGGTGTTTGTGTGTTGACGAACTCCAAACGCAGACTATGTGACTATGTTCACCATACCTCCATGGAGGAGATCTGAGGGCGGACCCGTGGGAAGGTAAGAGGGGTTCAAAGGGTACCGCTGAAGATCAGGTCCCACGGCGAGTAGCAAGCTGCAGTTAGTTTCAGCAGCTGAAAGTCAAACTTTCATAATATCAAAAATAGATAAGCGACCGAAAATGTACAACTCAAACCACGTCTAAAACATACTATGCAATATGCGATGTTGAGGTTTATGTAATAATATTAACTTTGTTTGATTACCGTCATACCCGAGAATAAAACCGCGTTCACAAGTATGATGATACAAAGGGTCAATGCTACTTAAATCTGATGACATTTTCTCATCTTATTGTAAAACAATATACGTACTGACGTTCTGAAAACAATACGTGATATATATATATATATATCACGTATTATATACATATATATATATATATGTATACTGTATATATATATATATATATAGATATGTTATAAATATGCATATATCACGTATTGTTTTCAGATATATCTGAGATATATAGATATATATATAACTTGATTATTTATGTCAGAGGGAGTGATTTGGATATTCACGTACAATTACTGACACGCGAAATACAGAGAATACAAAAAGACGTACCCACATAACGCAGCACAATATCGGTCGCATGTCTTATTGCTATAATTATTAGTATACGTCCTGTGGATAGACCGTTCCATAACACAGTTGCATATTTTCATCCTGGGAATAATATCAATTTTATAATTACAAATTCAGGGCAGTGATGGGATATGACACTGTACGCGCTCATTGCTAATAGGTAAATGTCGTCAATTACAAATGTATCCTATAGGTATACGGCGTAGGTCAATTGTTATCAAAGGAAATATTGCCATATTCGTACTCAGTGGGCAATTAATTATTTAAACTGTCGTTAATTGATCAAACGTTAATTATATTCAACTGTTGGTAATCTAGGTGTAACAGATGGTGTCACGCAGAGACTTCGCAAGTGCGCGCACGCACGCGCCCAAGAGCACACGCGCGCACGTACGCACGCACGCACACACACACACACACACACACAAACACACACAAACAAACATACAAACAAACATATCCCGTGCGTTTGCAGACAAATCAATCCGCAAACAACCATTCGCTACTCTCCGTCCATTACCTTCCCGATGTGTTATTGCATTCTGCTTTATGTAAGATATATGTGTGTAAACAAACTTCTTACGGACAGAATCTGTTGAACTCGTTAGGGTCAGCACCAGCAGAAATGTTCGTGTCACTTGAGCTGCTGCTGAACGGATTGGATGGAATCTGGTGTAGGACATCGTCGTCGTGGATCGATTCTTTCGCTTCATTCTATTACACACAGTCACATACATATCTGAGTGCACTTGCACGTGTAGACCTGCACCTACACACGTCACGCCATGCTCGTACCTATGTCACAAAGAATGATGTAAAGTGTCTCTAACTGGCTCAACGTGCATTACTTTCGACTGCTGCTAAGTACGGTGTCTGCGATTGTTACAATGTTCTGAACAATAGGATTCATAGTAACTTTACCTCTATCCATTATGCTAAGAATGCCATTCTGATGAAATATTTATTTCAGTTGACATCAGATTTAGTAAACATATGGCTAACGCTACATCTAATAGACGGATTGTTCAGTATCCTGTATGAATTGTCATATGCAGAAATACAATGCTAAACATTTCTACAACTTACTCATAGAATTACTGGAATAAAATAAATAGTAAATTTTATAGCATTTGAACAAATGTGAAAGTTGTGATGCAACATGGTATTGTTAGTATACAAAACTCATACTTTCGTTGGAATGTCTCCTTCGTCCGATAAGTCTCTGCAAATGACATATCCAAAGTATTTACAAGATGTCGCGAACCATAACTTTGTTTCCTCCTCATATCATTTTCCTGGCAAGATTTGTGATTCTAACTTTATGCTAAACGTCGTCTTGACGTCCACAGAAATAACATTTGTTGAATGTATCGTGTATATAATATATATCTTGACGAAACAAGCAAACAGAAATAGACCATCAGCGTATATCAAGTGAGTAAAAGTTGCTTACGTTGCTTTAAAAGTGAATGAAAACAGCGTTATTTTGCCGACATAAGCAATTCTCCACGGTGACCAGTCCACCCCAAATAGAGACGCCGATGCAACGCTGACCAAAGGTTAATGCTAGCAAATTAATATGTTACGATGAAACCACAGAAGGTTATGAGCTTTTCTCCCTTACAACGACAGTGTCAAGATCCACCAGGTGAGAGGAACTTGTAATAGATTTTGGGTTCAGGGATAGTGGAATTCAATAAAACATTTATTCAAGGTATTGATTTTAAAATGTATTCATCCTTCACTGAATAATAAAAATATTAATATACAAAATTTCTAGAGGAAGGCTCGTCAGCCTCCTACACACTCTTATTCTATAACGGAAATTCCCGGGAACATAAGCATGACTTCCCTGTTACCACTCATCCGTTTACGGTGATGTTCTATCACACTCTCTAATAGCAAAAATATAATAACAAATTAAAGGCCTTCTTCCGCTATCAACCCTGTGAGGGTGTAAGAGCGCCGTTACATATCGAGTTCTCTATAAGATGCTCGTTCGCCATATAATAAACATAACAGTGCAATGTTCGGGTACAACAATATCCTTGGTCGACCCGGCAGTCAACTCTATTATCCTCCGACGGATCGCAACGTTCGGGTGTCAATGCATTTCCGACCAACTGTATTTCTTTCTTTACGCGTGAATTTAACCTGGCCTCGGGTATCATCTACGCGTTGGCTGTTACGCAATAGGTCCATTGTTCGCACGAACGAGCTTGAATTATAGTTGGTCGTCGTACCGACCCGACATTCCAGTGTTCTCTTCTATACATGAACCGCTCGGAATGGCTTCGAGGTCTCGGTTTTATAACCACACTATACTCATTTTTTGTCTGTGGATCACTCTGGACTGTTGTGTTCTATCCTTGCCAAACCTCACTTAATCAACCATATCTTTGAATCTGTCATGTGATCCCTGCTGATGCGGCAGCACACCATTGCAATAATTTCACCGCCCAATAGGTAATACAATAGTTCAACATGCACATAAATCTTTATTATATCGACATTCCTATACGCTATAAAAGTATGCCCTCTAAATTTCCACTCGTACCACAGTTACTACAAATATACAGCTGCCTACCCTTTATATCAGTATTACACGTTACCTACCTATCTACCCTAACTATAACGTACAGTTTCCTCGTCCCTTTGAAATCTGACCTTATGCTACCTCCCCAGTGCATTCACATTATTGCATAAGCATTAACCAGCCGTCAATAGCCGTACACGGTAACCCCAACTGTAGTCGTTCACATTCACTACCAACCTATGTTAAGTACTAAACCCCACATCGTGACAATACCTCCCACAACAAGACTTAACATAGGTAATTAAAATTGACGTTTCTCCCAGAATAATACAGATTCCCCCACTCTATACAGTATATACTTTAATGCCCAAATTAGCCTAGGATTAGTCATCTTCGCAGATTTGAGAAATGCCAATGGTTGGTGATCGGTTTGTAACGTAAACTTACGTCCATACAGGTAGGAGGTGAATTTATCAATCGCCCAGACATCTGCTAGACACTCTTTCTCTTCCGTTGCGTGAGACCCCTGTGCCTCGGTCAGCTTCTTACTAGCAAGAGCTATGAGAAAACACATATCATCATGCGTTTGGAGCAACACGGCCCTAGAACTTTGTCAGATGCGTCGGTTCTGAGGATACAATCCTAATCTCAATCCGGTAATCGAAGAACCTGGGCATTACATATGCAGGACTTCAATTCATTGAACGCTTTATCGAGCTCTCCGGACCATTTCACCCTATTGGGTGCCCCTTTCTTTGTTAAGTCACTCAGCGGAGCCGTAAGACTGGCATAATTCGGAATGAATTTCCGATACTGCCCAGATAATCCCAACACGGATCTAACCTGAGATTTCTTATGAGGGATTTGGGCATCTCTGACTTGTCAGATTGGGTTAGCACTTGACCCGCTCCCGCTTTGTGTCCCACAAAATCTTTCTGAGAGAAACCTACTCGACAGTGTCTTTGACGGCTTTTCTGCGCCAGTCGCCTTCCTCTTCTTCGGTACCACAGATTCCCCTTCCTCCTCATCATCATCATCTTCCTCTTCATCGTCGTCATCTTCTTCATCTTCGTCATCATCACTATCCTCCTCTTCATCGTCGTCATCCTCAACTTCCCTGGCCGGTGCCTTCTTGGCTTTCGTGTCCTGTTTTTCCTTCACTAGCGCAACTTCCTCATCCTAACTATCTTCTTCCTCCATATTCACCATTTTATTCCTGGTACCATTCAATACCTTCTACGCTTTTGTCGCCTTTATTTCCTTCGTCGGTTTCATCCCGAGAGGTGGTTTTTTGTCCCGTGGTTTCTTCACCTCGGCTGATGACACGGACTTCTTCTCTTCCTGCTCCGTCTTTATCTCTGGTGTTGACTCCGCCTCTTCCTTTACTTCTGGCGCCTCCCTTCTCCGACTCTTCACCTTCTTCCCGAGTTTACTCTTCACTTTCTCCTCCCTCGCCCCCTCGCAGTCTTCGTCTTCCTCTTGCATCTGCCGTCTCTTGACTAACCCTCTGGTCCTCCCTACTAATTCCTTCCTCAGTTCTCGCTCTCCATCTCGGATGTAATCCTCTGGCTTTCTTCTCTTCTACGTTTTGACAACATTTACACCCATCTATATATATCGTCCTAGAACATAATGATGTATCCCTTGAATGTTCCCTATAACTAATTCGCAGAAGGGTTCAGGTTAGCACAATGCTTCCACGTCCCCAGTAAACACAGGTGTGTCAATGAAACATTTCGCCACAGGTACTTTCATAACCGATTGATCCATTAAGACAACATTTTGCTTCTGCCCTGTCAATAACTTATCGTCAATAAGGTTTCTCTTGACTATTACACCATTACACACGGTACCCCTTAGTAGGGTAACAACTGTATCTCCCTCTCGTCCTTGTATAAGAGGGAGACGACGCTTCCAACAATGGGCAGGACACATCCACACTGTTGGTAGGCCTTCCCATCAGCAAAAGAACATTCATGCGGACAATAATTAATCGTTACTCCCGAATTTCCACTTATCGCTGGCCTGGGTAATCTTTCCTCTCTATTCCTGGGTCGTCCCGTTGGGCAGTTACGCGCTCTTTCTATGCCCTGGTCTCTGACATAGGAAATATAACCTTTCACTCGGATCGTATCTCGAGGGATTACCATCGAATCGACGTGGCGATGGCGTCGCCGGAGGCGGTGATAATAGTGGACTAGCTCGTGTCGGAGAAACGTGTGGTGGAGATAATGCTTGTGTTGGAGTAACGCGTGATGGCGATAAGGGTTTTCTTGATCCCGATAATCCTACCGATTCTCTGGCAGAGGTAGAGATCGGCGCTAATTCCAAGACCTTAGTGAAATCCTCGGGTGAACGTTCCGGAATGAACAGGGCCAGTTCTCGAGGGCACGCATATAAGAATTGTTCCATGATGTTTAACTCTCTTAATCCTCCAAACATTGCCTCTACTTTGGACAAGTTTACCCATTTATCAAATTGATGCTCTAACTGATCCAAGAATTGCGAAGCTGATTCGTTTGATGCCATACGTCCACTATAACATTTTTTCCCATAGTCTTCCGTCGTCAATTGGTACCTTCTCAGTAATGCTTTCTTGAGCTTATCATAATTGCGTGCCTCGGAGGCGGGCAATCAGGAACACACATCTAGTGCTGGTCCGGATAAAAGTGACCCTAGGTAAGTACCAAAACAATTTAGATCCCATTCTTCGTTTTCGGCGTACCTCCCATATCGTTGAAGGTATGAGTCCATATCATCTTTCCCATCAAAAAATGCTGGTTGTTTGGGCTTTCTTCATAAAGCCCTAACTCTGATAATACTAATAATAATAATAAGTTTATTTTGTTGGCAGCCAGAGAGGCTGAAAAGTACAATAGGTACATTAAAATGTATAAAACAATTAAATAAAGTAGATTAGTAAAACACTAAATGGAATGTACAGCCTAAATATGTTAAATTATAACTAATTGAAATGTGTAATTTCGCATAAATAATTAAATACAATAAATAACTAAAACAGATTCACTGTCAAGACGAAGCAAACAGAAAGTTCAGGATTAGGTCGGTCCTCTAAAAGTGCTGGACATATAATATCAGAGGGATTCTTAATGGCAGAAGACCTGAATTAATATTTTAGTTCAGTGTTTACCAGGGAAGATATCAGGTCACTGCCAGTACCAGAGGCTAAGTTCGAGGGGCAGATTCAGACTATTTAGGACAGTTAATTGTAACTCTGGGAAATGGTAGCTAAGAAAATAAGGGCTATGAAGGAAAATAAATCACCGTCCAAACTACTATTGGAAATTGTAGAACAAATTAGCATACCGCTTGCTACTGTTTTCAATTTGTCATTAGAAGAGGGAGTGGTTCCTTTAGAATGGAAAGAGGCAAACATTATACCGTTATTTAAAAAAAGGTTCGAGAAACAAGTCAGAGAACTATAGACCAGAGAGTTTAACATAAGTGATTTGCAAATTATTAGAAAGACTAATTAAAGATCACATGGTGGATTTTCTTGTTAAACATAACTTGATAAACCCATCTCAACATGGGTTTTTTTAAAGCGAGGTCATGCTTAACAAATATTTTATGTTTTTTGGAAGACATCACTAAGTGGGTAGATGAGGGATCACCAGTAGATATCGTCTACTTAGATTTTCAAAATGCTTTCGACAAAGTACCACATCAAAGATTACTGCTTAAACTAAAGGCCCATGTCATAGGAAATAGTATAATAAACTGAATAGAAAAATGGCTGATTGACAGAAGACAACGTGTAGTAGTTGATGGGGAGGCTTCAAGCTGGAAATCGGTATTGAGTGGGGTTCCACAGGGATCAGCACTAGGACCTATGTTATTCTTAATATATATCAGTGATTTGGATGATGATATAACAAGCAAGGTGTTGAAATTTACGGATGATACAAAACTGTTTAGAAGGATTAAAAGTGATGGAGATAGACGTCATTTACAAGATGATCTTGACAGGTTGATCAAATGGTCTGAAAAGTGGCAAATGCTGTTCAATTTTGGGAAATGTAAATGCCTCCCCACAGGACATGGGAACAAAGATGTAGAATATACAATGGGGGGGGGGGGGGTACTGCACTAAGTACTACTGTAAAATATAAGGACTTAGGGGTAACCATTAGTGCTGATATGATGGTTTCAGAGCAGTGCGGAATTGCAGCTTCAAAGGGAAATCAAATCCTTGGATTAATTAGGCGAAATATAGCGTATAAGGAAAAAGAACTAATAATACCGCTGTACAAAACAATAGTGAGGCCTCATTTAGAATATTGTATACAAGCGTGGAGGCCTTATCGCAAGAAGGACATAGATATGCTAGAAAGGGTACAGAGGAGAGCGACTAAAATGATACAAAACCTGAGGGATCTTATTTATGAAATTCGCCTAAAAGAATGTGGTTTAACAACACTAGAGACCAGGAGATTGAGAGGAGGTCACATAGAAGGGTTTAAAATAGTGAATGGTTATGAAAATATTCATAGAAATATTTTTTTCTCAGTTAAGAAAGATAGAAGGATTAGAGGACATGAAGTTACATTAGCAAAGGAGCAGTATAGATTAGATATAAGAAAGTTCTCATTTTCCCAAAGGATTGTAATTGAATGGAACAGATTATCTGATGATTGTGTGGGTGCTAGTAGTGTGAATTATGTTTAAAAATAAAATCGATACATTCCTCAGAAGGGCGGGATACATGTAGATAAAAAGGTTGGACTCTCGAAAAGCCAAAGGGCTTCCTTGTCCACCTGCCATCTAGATTTAATTATATGGGTTGCAATCTTTTTAAATAACTACACAGTGCAATGATGAATACTTCGTTGGCTTTGCAATGTCTGTAATTTGCACGTTACACTGGCCAGTAAAAACACCGCCTTTTGCATAATGCCCTGATGACAATATTAATACAATAATTTCAAAAACAGTCTCTCTCAACAACTGTTATCTTCCTGCGTCTGTCCAAAAATAACCCTTAACGAAGTCGTCCCATCTCAGCTGTGGACTTTCCTTTTCTCTGTCGCCATTTAGTTTCAGAGTAATTTATTCTCGTACACTTGCAGCTTCTGTTGTTGTTGCCGTTTTAATTCTCCAGAGCCGCTTGTAACCGACGCCGAAACACGACCTCTGAATCCCCATCCTCCATCAGGTACTAATTAATTAGTAATTATGCTTAATAGCTGCAGAGACCAGCTGCCATATATTCACCATGACAATGCCGTATTCGCATACAATTTCACACAAAGACCTCATATATTATGGAAAACGCTCAACTCGACGTCGGTCTCGTTGAACATCCAAGACTTAATGGCACTGCACTGCGGTGACACCGGATGATGAATGGAATCAGCGCGACCAAGATTTCACATTTAATATGTAGAATGTATGTTTCATATTTTATCATTAATAGTTTCCCACGAACGATTGACATTGTCACATTATATTATAATTTTACAAGATTTAAGAAGATTTAACAAGATTGCCACCCAGAGAATTAATTCTAGGTGGCAGGTGGACAAGGAAGCCCTTTGTTTTGTCAGTGTTCACCATGCGCATTTTGCTTTTCATATATGATAAAATGTCATCACTACAATCTTGATTGCCTGTCATGATTCACTAAAACTCACTAGGAGGTGCATCTTTTTACAGCTCCGTATCATCAGCATACTCATGAGCAGAAATCACATCTGACAGCGACTGGAAGTACAATGTACACAAAACTGGTGGTGGTAGTGTTGTGCACCATGATCACCACCATTACAATAACCACCCGCACCATCAAACAAACAAAGTTGTCGTCTTCACCTCCATTACAACCGCCGCCAGCACCGTCACCGGCACCGCCGCCGCCGCCACCACCGCCTCGAACGCCACCACCACAGCCGCCATCGCCGCCACCGCCACCACCGCAGCCACCGCCGCCGCCACCGCCGCCGCCACCGCCGCCACAGGAGAACTGAATACTGCGCAATTTAAGAACTCACCTTTTCTTACACAACATGATGTTTCACTAGGGCCTATCTCAACACGTATAATATACTAAATGTTGGTAACGGTGTTGACATTTAAAAATACATAGTGAAATATTTTCTTTTCTTATGTCATTTATGTACAAAGTAAAAGACTATACATAAGAAACACAGTGTCCGTCATTGCGCGGTGATGCATTGCATACGGTGCCGCCTAATTACTAATGAAGAAACATCGTGTTATGGGCAGTGTATGGATATAAACTACATCGATAACGGTTTTAAACATATTTACGGACACATAATAGGGGGATCACGCCATATTACTCAATCTTAAAATAGGATATCTAACATCAGTCACATATAGAGTTAATAAATAAACAACGGGAAACCTATTACATCAGTTTGCGTACTTTGTAAATTAATGTTACAGTTGACAGCATCGATACAGACCATACCTATCTCTATTTCTCTCTCATTCTCTCTCTCTCCCTCCCTCCCTCTCCCCCTCCCCCCTATTTCTCAACTACGATGTTCCGGTCACTTGGTCCGCATGACAGATTTAAAAAAAACCATACGGTCAAATAAAGACTGGTTGGTGTTCCCGAGGTTGGCGAAACATAACTTTGTTTCCTCCTCATATCATTTCTGCATCAATATTTGTGATTCTAGATTCAATGTACGTAATAAAGGATATACGAACATTACATTAAACGTTGTGTTGACATCCACACAAGTAACACGTGTCGAATATATATCGTATATACACTGTGATGTATATCTTGGCGGAAGGAGCAAACAGAAATAGACCATCAGCATATATGCAGTCCAAACCAAAATCCTGACCGAAGGGCAATGCCTAATGCCTGATGCTAGCAAATTATTATCTTACGATGAAACATAGAAGGTTGTTGCTAAAGGTCATCTATAAAACATTTACGGCAATACCGCATTGAAACTACAACGCTTGCCATTTATGGAGGTGACCGTTATATTGAAACGTCACGGTCGAGTCAAACAATCCTGGCACACGGACAATCCCCTCCACGTTTCCCGAGAAGGGCACAACGTCGGCTGTTAATCGGACATATATTAATGGTTGTTTTTCTCCCGTACAACGTCAGGAAGACCAACTGATTTGCTAATATATCGTCGTGTGTAAATCTTCCATCACCTGTCGAGTACAGACAACATCTTACCTTTATATCCAGTTCAATTGTCTAATCAGAAGGAATCCGGCAACCAAGAATTACATTTCAGAACATCCGTCCCTGAACGTTTCGTTTGTCGATCTGAAATCGCTAGCCCTGATTGCAGTCTCACGGAAGCAGACTGACTATCAACATTCGCTACTCAGCAACATAATCCACAGATACTATTAGAACTCTAATGAATAATTCAAAGTTCACTCTGAATGGAGTGCACAACTAACAGACGGATTTAGTCAAGAATCAGTTGTGCGTCCTTTGTTCACTGTGTTCGTTGATGCGTGAAGCGCGCTTTGGTGACCATAAATGTTACAGTCATATGTGGTTATAGGTCCCGACGGACGTTGACCGCTCTTTAACAAGATTTAACAAGATTGCCACCCAGAGAATTAACTCTAGGTGGCAGGTGGACAAGGAAGCCCTTTGGCTTATCGAGAGTCCGACCCTTTTATCTATGTGTATCCAACCCGTCTGAGGTATGTGTCGATTTTATTTTTAAACATATTCATGCTACTAGCACCCACACAATCAGCAGGTAATCTGTTCCATTCATTTACAGTCCTTTGTGAAAATGAAAACTTTCTTATATCCAATTTACTCTGCTCCTTTGCTTAATGCAAGTTCATGTCCTCTAGTCCTTCTATCTTTCTTAACTGAGAAAAACATATTTCTATCAATATTTTCATAACCCTTCAATATTTTAAACACTTCTATCTGATCTCCTCTCAATCTCCTGGTCTCTAGTGTTGTTAAACCGCATTTTTTAGGCGTATTTCGTAACTAAGATCCCTCAGATTTGGTATCATTTTAGTTGCTCTCCTCTGCACTCTTTCTAGCATATCTATGTCCTTCCTGCGATATGGCCTCCACGCTTGAATACAATATTCTAAATGAGGCCTAACTATTGTTTTGTACAGCGGTATTTTTAGCTCTTTTTCCTTATACGTTATGTTTCGCCTAATTAATCCAAGGATTTGATTTCCCTTTGAAGCTGCAATTCCGCACTGCTCTGAAATCTTCATATCTGCACTAATGGTTAACCCTAAGTCCTTTTCTTTTACAGTAGTACTTAGTACAGTACCCCCATTGTATATTCTACTTCTTCGTTCCCATGTCCTGTGTGGAGGCATTTACATTTCCCAAAATTGAACAGCATTTGCCACTTTTCAGACCATTTGATCAACCTGTCAAGATCATCTTGTAAATGCTGTCTATCTCCATCACTTTTAATCCTTCTAAACACTTTTGTATCATCCGCAAATTTCAACACCTTGCTTGTTATTTCAT
Source organism: Escarpia spicata (assembly GCA_963995525.1). Classification (NCBI taxonomy): domain Eukaryota; kingdom Metazoa; phylum Annelida; class Polychaeta; order Sabellida; family Siboglinidae; genus Escarpia; species Escarpia spicata. The sequence continues at coordinate 7,194,651 of OZ023207.1, read as the reverse complement.
CATCCAAATCGTTGATGTATATTAAGAATAGTATAGGACCTAATACTGATCCCTGTGGTACCCCACTCAATACCGATTTCCAGTTTGAAGCCTCCCCATCAACTACTACACGTTATCTTCTGTCAAGCAGCCATTGTTCTATCCAGTTTATTATACCATTTCCTATGCCATGGGCCTTTAGTTTAAGCATTAATCTTTGATGTGGTACTTTGTCAAAAGCTTTTTGAAAATCTAAGTAGACCATATCTACTGGTGATCCCTCATCTACCCACTTAGTGATATCTTCCAAAAAACATAACATATTTGTTAAGCATGACCTCGCTTTAAAAAAACCATGTTGAGATGGGTTTATCAAGTTTTGTTTAACAAGAAAATCCACCATGTGATCTTTAATTAGTCTTTCTAATAATTTACAAATCACTGATGTTAAACTCACTGGTCTATAGTTCTCTGACTTGTTTCTCCCAACCTTTTTTGAATAACGGTATAATGTTTGCTTCTTTCCATTCTAAAGGAACCACTCCCTCTTCTAATGACAAGTTGAAAACTGTTGCAAGTGGTATGCTAATTTGTTCTACAATTTCCAATAGTAGTTTGGGTGGAATACCATCCACTCCAGGTGATTTATTATCCTTCATAGCCCTTATTTTCTTAGCTACCATTTCCGGGGTTACAATTAATTGTCCTAAATAGTCTGAATCTGCCCCCTTGAACTTAGCCTCTGGTATTGGCAGTGAACTAATATCTTCCCTGGTAAACACTGAACTAAAGTACTCATTCAGGTCTTCTGCCATTAAGAATCCCTCTGATATTATATTTCCAGCACTATCTTCTAGAGGACCGACCTTATCTTGAACTTTCTATTTGCTTCGAACATACGCATAAAAACTCTTGCTGTCATGTTTTATATTACTAGCTAATTGTTGTTCATAGCTTCTCTTTGAATTTCTAATTTCAGCTGTAGCTTGGTTAAGAGCTTCTTTATAACTGTTGTAGTCTTCATCATTTCCAGTACATCTATATGACTTCCACATCATTTGTTTATACTTAATTTTTCTAATGGCTTCTTTCGATAAGTGTTTTTTTTGGGACCGTTTTCCTTGTTTTTTGAAGGGTACAAATTTATCGACGATGCACTTAATTTCACTCTTTAATATATTCCAGCATTCTGTTGCCGTGTTATTTTTCAGTGTCTTATTCCAGTCTATCTTTGCTAAATATTTCCTCATGTCCTTATACCTTCCTTTGTGGAAATTTCTCCTATACTGCTTTTTACTATTCCTTTCTGATTTTACTTTGATGGTAAAATGTATCTGGTTGTGATCGCTACTCCCCAGTGGCTCACATATCTTGACATTGTCAACTAATTCATTCTGTGAGGACAAAACTATGTCTAACACATTCTCACCCCTGGTTGGTTCTAGCACATGTTGAGAAAGGAATGTATCTTGAACTAAAACTAAAAACTTGTGGTCCTCTCTCCCCATACTCTGTAGAGATTTCCATTGTATATGCCCATGGTTAAAATCCCCCATAATAATACAGTCCCGTTTGCTTACTTCCCTTATAGCGTTTTGTATTTTTTCATTCTCTTCTATGCTTATGTTTGTTAACGTTGAGTTTCCTGTAACTATGTTACACCAAACAGCTTCTTCGCAATCTGCTTCTCTTTCTAATTTTATTTCATAAGCCTGAATAGATTCTTTAATATATAAAATAACTCCACCTCCCTTTCTTCCTATTCTATCTTTTCTAAACATTACATATCCTGTCAGTCCCAATTCAGCATCTGATATATCGGTGGTGGTCCAGGATTCGGTTATACCTATTATATGAGGGTCAATATCTTCTACCATAATGTTTAGTTCATTTCTTTTGTTTACTATGCTCCTTGCATTTAAACAAACACATTTATATTCAGCTTCAGAAGAGTTTTCCAGACTGTTATTTCCTGATTTATTTGTGCTGTCTTTTTCTATGCCTCCATTTTCAGGTTTTTCTGTGAGTCCCCCCTGCGAATCTAGTTTAAATAGATCCAACCTGTCCCACTGTCAACAGATTGCAGCAGATTCTCTGAGAAAACTGCTGTCCCCTTTCCACTAAGATGGAGGCCATCTCTCATGTACATATCTTCCCTCCCAACAAAGTATCCCCATAAATCTGTGAATCCCACCCCCTCTTCTTCACACATCTGCTCAACTAGTCCATTGATCGCCATCCTCTTGCAGTTTCTATACGTTGCCCCCCTTCCTCCCATTACTGGCAAAATTCCTGACAAAATAACCTGCTCGACTCTCGTCTTCTTTAGCTTCCTCACTAACTGTCTATACTTCTGTACTATCGCAGTTGTTCCCTCCCTGTCTGCATTATTTGTTCCTACATGTACCAGTATAGACCCCCCCTTGCCATGTCCCAATACCTTCTCTACCCTGTCAGTTACATGTTCAATCCTAGCCCCCGGTAAACAAACAACGACGTCCTTCCCCTCGCTCAGTGTCTTGTCCGTCTTTCTCATAATGGAGTCACCCATAAACACCCTCTCTTTCCTCATTGCCCCCTCAATCACTGCCTTATAATAGCTCCTTCTTCGGTTTGCATCTGTCTGGTTGTTGTCTTTCCCCCCGTCGACTTCTCTCCTGTCACATTCTCTTCCGATCCATTCTTTCCTGTCGCTTTTTCTCTTGTCACCTTTCCTCCTGTTAGCGTCCCTTTTATCGACTTCTCTTCTATCACATTTGCTCTCACTTCCTTTCGTCCATTCTTCTTTCGTCCCATCTCATTTTCCTCTCTCCTCTCCCGTTCCATCTTCCCTCCCTCCTTCTCTACGGTCACTTTCTTCCCTGTCACCTTCACGCTTGTCACGTTTTCTGTTGTCGATTTACCAATTTCTTCCCCTCCAATCACCTTCCCTCCTCTCAATCACCTTTCCTCAGTTTTCTTGCCACTGCTATTCTCCTTCAGTCTTGCAGTATTCTCGCCTCTCTCCTTGTCGTCTCTCTCCATTCGACCTGCCTCCTTGCTAATTCCCATCTCCATTCCCTTCACAATATCTGTCAACCTAACTATCTCCTTCTGCAGACACTCCACCTTCCAACATCCAATGCCCTGAAAGGTGAATCCTTCCTCCATGGTTTCTGCCCATGACTTTCCACACCCGGACAGTGCAAAATCTACCTAGCTGTGGCAGTGATCGCACACCAAGTGTCGCTTTATTCGTCTGTGATATTTTGTTATTGTTTCTATTCACAATCAGAAAAGAACATGACAGAAGTGGATTTATTTATCCAAAACTGTGCTGGCATTCAGTAATAATATACATGTTTATAAAGTTACGGTGTACAGAGAGGACCGCGACGATTCCTACTTCCCGGCCACCAGCCGTGATATTTTAGTTCAATTTCTGTTGGAAGAAAATAATATATAATATATGTTATAAAAAACTGAAACGTTAAAATGTAGTGATACCCATCGTCACTAGAAAACTGGATTGTTCTGTTTTAGTATGCAGCTGGGATGTAGGTTCATTGTGTTTGGTGACGTGAGTAGGTGAACACATATTGTATAGTGTTTGGGCGTAGATGACATCATTGCAGTTGATTGCGTGTATATTTGCAAGCAAAGCAATTAATGTTCATGCACTTGTTTTTGTAATTTTGAAAGATATGATACTTTGCATAATTTACGAAAACTTGTAAACTGTGTGAATAAAGATTGTGTATCAAGCTTTTTGATGTATTGTTGATTGTATGTGGTAAACCGTATTCAAGACCATGTTTTGTAAAAGTATGAGTTGTACCGTAAATGTGTATTTTTGTTGGTTGCGTGAATTGTGACCATGAATCATGGTGTTAGTTGCTGTCTGCCAGTGTTGTAGATATGTAGGTATTTTATTATGCATGGATTTATAATAACATTTTATTTCCTGAATGGCTAAAATATAATTCAATTTTAGTGAGTTTTTTTAAATTTAAATAACGAGTTTGTGTGTGTGGTACTAATAATGTATTATATAGCATTATTTTAATTCTCATTGGCAGAATCAGTTGAAATCTATTAAGTGTACCGATTATTCTAGAACATTTGTTTAAACATTTTCAGAGTGTTTTATCCAGTTTAGATGTGTGTCTAAAGTTAATCCCAAGAAATAAAAATGTCAACGTTTGTTATTATATATTGTTTATTTAACGAACAGGTGTTTTAAATATATTTTTGGGCATGAATTTGGGTTTAGCAATGTTAAAGGAAAGTTTATTTCTAACAATTCAACAATTCTATAGTTCCTCTTTTATCATTGTTTAATCATTCATATGTGGTAAACTGTATTCAAGACCATGTTTTGCAAAAGTTTGAGTTGTACCGAAAATATGTATTTTTGTTGGTTGCGTGTATTGTGACCATGAATCATGGTGTTAGTTGCTGTCTGCCAGTGTTGTAGATATGTAGGTATTTTATTATGCATGGATTTATAATAATATTTTATTTCCTGAATGGCTAAAATAGAACACTATTTTAGTGAGTTTGGTTTTTTAAAATAACGGGTCAGTATGTGTGTGTATATGTATTATTATGGCAGAATTAGTTTAAGTTTTTTAAGAGTACCGATTATTCTGGAACATTTGTTTAATACATTTTCAATGTGTTTTTCCAGTTTAGATGTGTGTCTAAAGTTAATCCAGAGCAATTAAATATGTCAACCTTCGTTATTACTGTATGGTTTATTTTAGGAACAGGTGTTTTAAATAGTTTTGGTCATGAGGAAAACCATGAATTTGGATTTAGCAACGTTAAGGGAAAACTTATTTGTTTCTAGCCATTCAATAATTCTCCTCTTTTATAAATGTTTCATCATCACCATTGTGTGCAGTTGTTAAATTGCTAATTTTGCTTCACAAAGTGGTGTCGTCTGCACAGGATATGGAATTGAACTTTGGGCTAGCTTTTGAAAAATCTTTAAAATAAAATAAAAGTGAATGTGTCCAAGAACGGAGCCTTGACAACTACACCTGGTCAACTACGACTACATCAGCTACCACCATACTTGCAAATAGCAAAAACGGGCAAATGATCGCTTATATCAGTTATAAGTATACCATTCCTCATATCACTATCAATATCGTTGGTAAATATATTATCAATAAGTGTTGCCGACGCTTTCGAGATTCTAGTAGGCTTAGTAATGACTGGGAACATACCAAGACTGAACATCAAATCTAGGATTTTTTTGGGACCACCATGTGATTCATATTTCAATAAATCTCTATTGAAATCACCACATATCAATAAAGTTTTCTTAGTCACAACTTGGTTAAACAAACGGTAAATATTGTCACAAAATAAAGTTAAGACAGACCCAGATGCTCTATATAAGCAAACAATTAACACACGTCTACAGTTGGCTAACTTTAACTCAATCCTAACGCCCATGTTTCAGAAATAGCAACGTCGAAATCAATGTTAAGTGAATCCACATAATTCGCATACAATTTCACACAAAGACCTCATATATTTAAAAAAAAACTCAACTGGACGTCGGTCACGGTAAACACCGAAGCCTTAATTGCACTGCGGTGACTTCCTTTGTATGGACGTGTGTTTGTGCCGCCAAGATTTCCCATTTAATATGTAGAATGTACGTTTCATATTTTATCATTAATGGTTTCCCAAGAACGATTGCCATTTTCACACTATATAATAATATATCATATTGTATTATCTTATTACATTGAATAGCTTCCCCCATACCGCCGTGTATACCAGCAGAAGTACCGGGAGTGTTACCCTTGGACACACCGGGTGTGTTACGCGTGGACACACCGGGAGTGTTACCTGTACAAATACAGGGAGTGTTACACGTGGACACACCGGGAGCTTCCCCTTGGGTATTCCCCGTGTGTTACACGAGGAGTTCCTGCAACACTGGCGTGACCTGGTTTCGCATTTGCTTCAATGGAATTAATCATCTATGAACTGATGCGAACCTTCCAACTGCATGGAAAGTAACTATTCAATGTTGACTCCAAAGTGTTTCACTGACGTTAAAAAGGGGGACATTACTGCCACCGACGTCTGCAGAATCGCTGTCTAGTCTACCGAGGTGAAGCACAAACAGTCATTACTTTTGTTTTGTCAGTGTTCGCAATGAGCATTTTGCTGTTCATCTATGATAAAACGTCATCGATACAATCGTGAGTGTCTGTCTTAAATCAAAGAACCTCATTAGGAGGTGCATTTTACAGCTCCATATTATCAGCATACTTGTGAAAATTGCACTCATGAGCAGAAATCACATATGACAGCGACTGGGAGTTCAACATACACCAAACAGGTCCTGGTGGTGGTAATGTTGTGTACCTTGATCACCACCACTACACCAACCACCAGCACCATCAAACAAACAGAGTTGTCGCCTTCACATCCACTATAACCACCGCCACCACCGCCACGGCCTCCGCCGCCACCACCACCAACACCCCCATCGCCAGCGCCGCCACCCGTGGGTTCGCCGGGAGAATCGGCCGTAGACACACCGGGAGTGTTACCCTTGGATACACTGGGAGTGTCACCCGTGAATAAACCAACATTTGTTCCCGTGGACACACTGGGAGTAGCACTTCTGGACCCAGAGTATTATCCGTGGACACACCGGGAGTGTTACCCGTATACACACCGGGGGTGTTACCTGTGGACACACTGGTAATGTAACCCGTGGACACACCGGGAGTGATACACGCGGTTACATCTGGAGTGTTACCCGTGGACACACCGGGAGTGTTTCCCGTGGACAGACAGAAAGTGTTACTCGCGGACACACCGGGATAGTTACCAGTGGACACACCGGGAGTGTTACCCGTGAGTACATCGGGGTTTTATTTCTGTGAACACATGTATTTCAACTGTGTTAACGCCAGGGGTGAACTAACGATATTTTTTTTAACTGAATTGAAAATCCTTGAATGTAGTGATGATTCGGTTTCTTGGTTATTCATATTGGGTATATTTACCTCTCAAGAAACGTTTATGTTTTTTCTCTGTATAATTTTGGTCGCATCTCGCGGCCTTCTTGTTAATTGGTTCAGTAGCTATCTTACAAATATAATTAACGGTCGTGTCACATGACCTACGTCGTTTGACACTAGCTGCAGCATGACTGGCGGGAAATAAGGAGAATGGCAACACCAAAGAAACCAACAGATGACAACATGCAATATGTCTTCCATATATCAGTCAGCTGTCTGAACAATTGGCAAGGATTTTCAAGTCCTACGACATACCAATGTACCACAAACCTATCAACACTGTGAGGTCCTTGCTGGTACACCCCAAAACAACTCAGACAAGGTAACACAGTGTGGAGTATATATATACCCAATGCCCAGAATGAGACCAACACTAGTTTGGATAAACAGCGAGGGCACTGGGCACACGATTTAAGAAACATATATCGTGTCCCCATCCCCTATTGACGATTTAACAAGATTTAACAAGATTGCCATCCAGAAAATTAACTGTTTATGACAGATGGACAAGGAAGCATTTTGGCTTATCGAGAGTCCAATACTCTTTATCTATGTGTATCCCGTGCCCTTTTAAGGTATGTGTCGATTTTATTTTTAAACATATTCACGCTACTAGCGCCAACACAATCGGGAGATAAGGTGTTCCATTCATTTAGGACAGTCCTTTGTGAGAATGAGAACTTTCTTATATCTAATCTACATTGCTCCTTTACTAATGTAATTAAATGTCCTCTGGTCCTTCTATCATTCTTAGCTGATAAAAAATATTTGTATCAATATTTTCGTAACCATTCAATATTTTAAACACTTCTATCTGATCTCCTCTCAATCTCCTGGTCTCTAGTGTTGTTAAACCACATTCTTTTAGGCGTAGTTCATAACTAAGATCCCTCAGTTTTGGAATCATTTTAGTTGCTCTCCACTGTACTCTTTCTAGCATATCTATGTCCTTCCTGCGATACGGCCTCCACGCTTGAATACAATATTCTAAATGAGGTCGAACTATTGTTTTGTACAGCGGTATTATTAGCTGTTTTTCCTTATACGTTATATTTCGCCTCCTAATTAATCCAAGGATTTGATTTCCCTTTGAAGCGACAATACCGCACTGCTCCGAAACCTTCATATCAGCACTAATTGTTAACCTAGTGTATTTTTCTTTTACTGTAGTACTTAGTACAGAACGTCCCATTGTATATTGTACGTCTTCATTCCCATGTCCTGAGTGGAGGCATTGATATTTCCCAAAATTGAACAACATTTGCCATTTTTCAGACCATTTTATCAACCTGTCAAGATCAACTTGTAAAGGGTGTATATCTCCATCACGTTTAATCCTTCTAAACAATATTGTGTCATTTGCAAATTTCAATACCTTGCTTGTTATATCACCGTCCAAACCGTTGACATATATTAAGAATAATATAGGTCCCAGTACTGATCCCTGTGGGTGGTACCCCACTCACAAAGATAAGCGAACACAAGTTGAACACCAGTGTTCGATGAAAGATGTAAAAAGCTTACACCTCGAAGAGAACTGGCATAGGAGTAAGATGACGGAGGCGATTAACATCTACAGGGGGAGGCCTTCACTGAACAGAGCCGTCGACCAGGAGCTGCCACCAGTCACGCTCCAGCTTGTGTCACATGACGTAGGTCATGTGACACAACCGTTAATTCAGTCTGCTGTTGAAAATATACCGAGAAAAAACAAAGAAGTTTCTTGAGAGGTAAATATACCCAATACAAATTGAAAGTCTTTACGACAGTGGCAAGTTCAAAAACAACACAACAACAACAGCAGCAACAACAACAGCAACAACCACGACGACAACAATAACAACAACAGCAGCAACAGCAACAACAACAGCAACAACAACAACAACAACAACAACAACGACAACGACAACAACAACAACAATAACACCTACAAAGACAACGACAACTGCAACAGCTACATCAACAACAACAACAACGACTACAACAACAACAACAACGGCAACAACGGCAACAACGACAACAAAAACAACAACAACCGAAGAGACATTTCCCAAAAAACTGGAGCACACATACCCAGGGTGTAGACTGCAGGTTTTCCAGAATCTTCCCGTTGTGTTGATTAAAACAGGAATTTCGCTATTTGATTGGCTACACATGAGAGGGTTTTTTGCAAATGTGTTGATGCCGAGTATCTGTAACGGGTCAGTGTAACCTCCATTCTTTATGACCACATAGACGTAGCTATCATGTTATTATTAGCTATATGTTTGACATTAACCCTGTAGTAAACACGGCATGTACTGTAGGGTCTTCATTAAATCCACAACATCTACAACCATGTCAAAGTTCTCTAACTACGTGGTGTTAATATATATAGGTGTCTCGATACAAAAAAGTGGGATATTATATTCTCGGCACTTCTCCTTCAGCTGCTTTATGACGTGGATGTGGTCTGTCGTTGATAACCTGCTTGTGAATCATGCTTGCTCTCGTGGTTGGTTTTCGTTGTGTGTTTTGTCCAGCCTATTCGTTAGGTACGAAAGCATTATCTAATAGGATATTTCCAATTACACGAATACATAATACAATTATTGCACCCGATAATTGAGGGAATGTTTGCCGAGTGAGAAGTTCTTCGGAAAGTGGTTATTTCGTACATGGTATACTTCTCGCTCAGAACAATATGAAAGGTAATAATCTCAGTCGTTTTGATCAACTCAGGGTGACATGTGTGTGAAGTTGCGACGATGATGACTACGACGATGATGATGATGATGGTTTTGCTATAGAAAACTATGCTGCAATGCATTCGATGATACTTATTACACGTACATTGTTATAGTTTTTTTAATGAGGGTATTAAGCCACACGTGGCTGATGTTCCCTCTCAATACATGTAATACATATTAGTCAGGTACCTTAGCAACTTGATGGGGATAGACCGGATACAATCACCAATTGTTTTTTGGTGCTTCCTTAAGCAATAAGATTTCACTTTTTGATGGGATTCAGTAGTATTTTTGGGAGGATCCATATATTTTCGCCCCCTTTCAACATATATATATATATATGTCGTGTTACTATTTGTGTCCAGAGGATGTGGTACAGATCGGACAAAAGTGCCATATTTTTCGCTACGCTTCATTAAACAATAATATTTCACTTTTTAGTTGGAGTATATATGGAAAATAACTTGGGTAGGTCCATCATTTGTTTAACCCATACAGGATCGAAATATGCCTTTACAATTCATTTTTTATTTGGATTATATGGGACAAACCGAATAAAAGCACAAACTTGTTTTTCCTGCTTCATTGAACAACATGATTTCAATACTATTGATTACATATTAAAATATAACAACTAGATAGTGATACTGGCGGGATGCTTGGCAAGAGTATGAGACTGCATCGGACATTGTCAACAAGCCATCAACTTACCCTTACCAACAGTAACACGATCTAAGACATGGAATGTGAAGAACCCGAGGAACGAACCGCAAGAGCTAGACTTGGTTTGTGAGGGTTAACTTGCTTGAATATCTTACTGACGTCATCAGGAGTTGTTTCCGGGGTGTAACCCTCTGTGAACTGAGACGCAATGTCGTCCACAGCCTCCTGACGCTCACGTGAGAAGTCATGCCGGTCAAAACGCACAAAGAAGGAATTCAAGTCCTCAGCGAACTTGAGACTCTCTTCGGCTGACTCTGACGTTTGTGTGACACGTTTGACGGACTCAAAACCAGACAGAGTTTTCAGTCCCTTCCATGCCCTTGCGCAGGTTGCCGTACTGAAACAGACGTTCAATTTTGTCCTTCTATTCCAGTTTAGCGTCCCTGCTCTACCTTTCTATGGCACACTGGATCCTTTTGCTTCAGTGCGGTTGTTAGACATGAACACCGTCTTCTTTTCATTGGTTATGTTGTTCAGTTCTTTACCTACCCACGGTTTGTTATTTGAGAATATGTTAACAGTCTTAGTGGGGATAGTCATTTGTTCACAAAACTTGATATAATCTTTGACGACATCAACAGCTTCTTCCAGCGAAGAGCTTGTGTCAATCAGAACATCCCACAAAGTACCGTCAAAACAGCCCCTGGGGACGTCGGCCGAGTTCAAGTGCCACGTTTTTACAGTTTTCTGCACTGCTTTCTGTCTCTGCAGTTTAGTTCTATACGCCGGTGTTACCGAGTGCCATCTTCTTCAAGGAGTTGTATGCGTCCGTAACGTTGCCATAACAAAGATCGGCGGTATTAATACCGCGTGTTTTGTCGAGTCGTCACCAATGAAAACAGTTGTCCGAACTCTCTGGGTCAGTAGGTCGGAAGCGGCGACACTGACAATAGCTCCCCTTCGGGGTACACAGTTCTTCCCGCACGATGACATACTTACACCAGCACTGGTTGATGTACACAGAGATCACTTCATCCTGCGATTTGCCACTCACCTTTTTGTCCCGGTCCATTCTCAGTGGGGTATCAAAGCCATTACTCTCAGGTAAAGTTTCATCAAACTAGATTTCAGCCAAACATATCAAATAAGCTTCTTTATAAGCCCAGAGTAGCGCAACATTGGCCTGAAGTTTATCAGTTTTCTAACGTAGTGATCGGACATTAGCCAACATGATAGAAGGCAGGGGGAGGGTACGTACCTTCTTTTTATTAAGTCTCTGGCGTAAGCCGCATTTCTTACCCCGCTTCCGTTACGGGTCGTTTCTATTGTTAGTATCAGCGAGCACTGTAAAGTCATTTAAATCCAGGAGTGGACCAGAAAGATTGTCAGTGACACTGGGTCGCAAGGTCAACAGCGCGTCACGTGAATAAGACTTCAATCTGCCATCTTGCCAAATCGGTTCACTACTCACGCACAAAGAGTAAAATAGTCAATAAAACTGCCAACACTTTGGTTATTCTGTCGCACAATATTTTCATACTACTTCTCTACGAACATTTATAACGTCCTTGAATTAAAAATGAAGAAAAACAATAACCAACAAAGATGCTAAATGCAGACATACACACGCTCGCGCGCGCACACACACACACACACACACACACACACACACACACACACACACACACACACACACACACACACACACACACACATTTTTATCAAAAGTACAACCAGCATCGGTGTGGTAAACGTTTGTGTAAGTGGCTACGGCTATAATATACACAATGATGAAAAACATTCCCAACAAGCTTTAATATTTTATTACAAATCAAATCAAAACAAAGATGAATGTTTACAAAGAGCGATAGCACGTCTACTAAAACCAGACAATGAGCGTTGCTGTTCACACTATAGTACCCATCGGCTACCAAGCGAGGTTTATTCACGTGTTGACATCCACAACCGTTCATTGTCATGTACTCGGTTATCCAGCTGAAATTAAGCACCGCCGGTGGACGATAGTACGACTTGCACTACTGACGATATTGCGCAAGCATTGACCCGGCTGCAAGAGGATATAAATCCCAGTTCTCGGAATGGAAAGCCCATCGTTCTAACCACTACGCCACAACAGTCAAGAGTAGCTTAAATGTAAACCTATGAATCAGTGAACTTGCCACTAATCAAGCAACGTGTTCATGGTCACATGACATTGCAAAGTCCAGCGAAAAATGCACAGTCTTTATGCAATCACCCACTCCCACAATACGTGGCGTTAGGCTTGTGCGTTCCAAAATGGTTCCTTTAGTCAACACCCTCCATATTCAACTTATTTAACGTCGATGCGAAAATATTGATCACCACGCTGCCCCGTTTTGACATCCACCAGATACCCAATGTGTTTTAATATATTCAATTCAATTCGATAGATGGAGCCACGGTATCGGTGTATTTGGTGTGTACCATGATACGTTGTGACTACAAATCCACCTCTCGGCCACATATGATATTACGTGTATTATTAAACGAAAATTTTTGAGATCGCCCTATCGCATATGATGTAGCGTACAACTGTTCGTTGCTAAGTAAACACATGTACTCTCCGTAATGTAATAGCACTGTATGTAGACAGTATTCACCGATTGTAATTAGGTAACATACATCCTTGGCCCAACAACCCTGACACATCAAATGTCACAACAACACACCAAACACATGAAGTATCACAGCAAATCAGACACATGAAGTGTTACAATAACACACCAAATACTTCAAGTGTCACAACAAACCAAACAAATGAAATATCACAGCAAACCAAACACATCAAATGTCACCATAACACAACAAAAACACGAAGTATCACTTCAACACACCAAACACATCAAATATCACAACAACACACCAAACACATGAGGTATCACAGCAAACCTAACAGATCAAGTGTCACAACACCACACCAAACACATCACGTATCACAGCAAACCAAACACATCAAATATCACAACAACACACCAAACACATCAAGTATCACAGCAAACCAAACACATCAAGTATCACAGCAAACCAAACACATCAAGTATCACAGCAAACCAAACACATCAAGTATCACAGCAAACCAAACATATCAAGTGTCACAACAACACACCAAACACATCAAGTACCACAGCAAACCAAACACATCAAGTATCACAGCAAACCAAACACATCAAGTATCACAGCAGAATAAACTCCTTAGTAGATAATGTTTAAATAACTGTCGTTGTTTTTGAAGAAAGCAATCGTCAATTGATAGGCCAGAGGCCAATGTCAAAGGAAGTGAATGAAAATAGAAAAAGTCGCCTAGAATAAATCGATTTCAAATATCATATGTCAAGGCTGGAGTAACAACATTAACCGTAGAAAGAGAAAACACAGCAATTGCTAACAGATCAGGAGTTCAACAGGTTCAGCAATGCTTAAGGTTACGCTGCGCGGCATAAAGACATGTTGCGCAAATGACATTCACCTTCATCAGCTGCTAATCTTGTTCATTGCAACACCAAATCGACGTGATAACTGCACAACAAACACAACCCCTTAAAATATACAACTGTGTTTATATTAACGTGCTCGTTTATCTGACTGAGTGAAATGAGACAGTGTGAACAAATAGAACTGCCCAAGCTTCGAAACGATTGCAAGATAATTCGAACACCGGTCTGTTCGTCTGGGAGTCCGACGTGTTTATAATAGTTCGTCTGCGTTCAACAACAGTAAATACCACAATTACTGTTGAACACCTCCATGAATGGGTAAACATGTTTCACGCGTACATTTTTTCTCTCACAGTAGTGCGGTTACAATATATGTATAGATCCAATACCTAACTTGTGACGCGAACTCCACTTTATTCATCACACGCACATACCCTCCCTCCCTCCCTCCCTCCCTCCCTCCCTCCCTCCCTCCCTCCCTCCCTCCCTCCCTCCCTCCCTCCCTCCCTCCATCCCTTCCTCCCTTCCTCCCTTCCTCCCTTCCTCCCTTCCTCCCTTCCTCCCTTCCTCCTTTCCTCCCTTCCTCCCTTCCTCCCTTCCTCCCTTCCTCCCTTCCACCCTTCCTCCCTTCCTCAGTTCCTCCCTTCCTCAGTTCCTCCCTTCCTCCCTTCCGTCCCACCTTCTGTCCCTTCCTCCACGCCACCTTCTAAACGTCCTTCCACTTTTAATTTGTCCTTTCTTTCTCCAAATGTCTCCTTACTAAACACGTTGAAGATAATGAACCACCAGACGCGATAACATTTACGCTATTGTTACCACCAAAATATAGTCGAGTAATAACTAGCTGAGGCGAAATAAGTTCCAAGTTTAAGATCAAGAACTGTTTGTCGAAGCGGCATACATAGTTGTGATTCAATTGATTTCGATTTCACATATCTTCCACCCGTCATACCTCTTCGGAATGAGAAGTGTCACGTGTTTACAGTCTTCGCTTTCACAACGACACACTGCGATACATATGGTCAGTCCTCCGGACACTATGACGTCACTCAATTTACAAATGTTGTACTCGCCATCGTGTTCACACGCTGCCCCCTTCTTCTGTCGCATCATCATCTTGAAGTGGGAAGTGGAGCATACGAGGTGATGTCCGGTGATCCTCACTATGAATGGCGTCTTCAGGTCGTCCGGCACACATTTCGTGATGAGTAGACCCGACAACCGACATTTGTTATGAGTCTGCGGGAACCAGCGACCGGTGTTTGCATCAAACGTGTAGTGTTCCGTGTCTCCTAGAGCCAGACACGTCTCATTGTTCCAGTCCGATAAGCTAGCAGATATATCCGTCTTTACAGGCGGGTCCAGCACACATTGACGCGATACTACAACATAAACAATTATCTGGAATAATGATACTACTGAATATTTTTAGAGTGATGGCTGTTTACGGTCCAATGTTAGTGATGTGTCGGCACTCATAATACATCGCGCATATCTCAATTAAACACAGTATGACGTCTGAGGTTGCGACATATAATTGATGCACCACCTCATATTACTTTGTTTATATTCATTAGTTTATAAACTTTTAAAAACGAACCTAAAATATACCTTTAAATGTATGTTTGTTCCTACGGATGGTGCTACGCGCACGCACGCACGCACGCACGCACACACACACACACACACACCACACACATACATACATACACATACCACATACAAACACATACACAGGTACATCTAAATATGCTTCTGATACAGCTATTACATTGGTGTTTTCTTCCCGCCATGAATGGTAGAGTATGTTAAATAAATTAATGGGATTTCGAGAGAACCAGAACCTGTTAGTGTTTCATTTTAAACCACAAGTAATGCAACTGTCAAATTTTTCGTATCAAAAAGGTTGTTCCGACTTACCGTCACATCCTTTTGGTTTGCATCCTGCAAGCATTAATCTGGGGATATTTCCGATGTTGGGCGGTAGGTCTGTTATCTCTCTGACGAATGTTCCATCCATATGGGCGAAAGCAATTCTACAAATGTGACACACCCAATGGCCTTTTCGGAAAAGTTAATTAAATTAAGTGGCCCTCTCGCAAAAAGAATGGGTGTTGGTGATAATGTGACTATGGTGATGGTGGTGGAGTTGTTGTTGATGAAGATGATGTTAGTATTGATGATGAAGACGACGATAATGAGGATGATAAGTTATTATGATGATTATCAGGAGGACGATGACGTCAATAAAGGCGTCATCTAAGTGATGAAGGTGGTGGTTAGTATGACTATGATGACGACGACGACCACGATGATGATGAAGATGAAGATGATGACGATGACGGTTATAAGTATTACGATGATGAGTACAACAACAATGACATCTTTTACCTTCTCCTCCTCCTCATCATCATAGGTATCCTCATGTTCATGCTTATAACCTTACACTAGCCGTGTTGGTACCAAGTCGACGTTCGTTAATTAATTAAGTAATTCACAGAATATAATAATTGTTTCATATGGAACCCCGTTCACCTCCCAGGTGCCGCAATAACTACATGTCGGCAAACAATAAGACCGAGTCAGATAGTGTGGCTAAGGATAGGGGTCATTAAAAGGGTCACATCAACAGACTAAAGAGTAATCTACAATAAATTATGGGATTACCTTAAGACAATTAACGGTAATTAAAGTACATTTACAATTGACGTAACTGATCATTATTTGATCAAATTAAAGGGCCATATCAAACAACTTAGGGGCCATATCAAAATGCAATGTTAATGAGTGATGTAATAGCATTATTAGAAACGAAAAGGTAATCTCAAAATAATAAAATACGGATCAGCTTAAAGAAGTAAGGGATAATCTCAAAACATGACGTTAATGGTAATCTCAATCAACTAAGATATTCATATAAACGGTAACGAGAACCTAAGTGTTTTAAAATATGACTTATATTAAGGGATAACATCAAACAGAGAGAATAATTTCAAAAAGGAGTCATTAAGAAGTACTTTCATAATGAACAAGCTTATTGTCTCAATAAATAAACGGATCACTTAACATAGACGTGTATATTAAGAATAATTGACGGATCGTCTCAATGTATTAAGGGGTCATTTAAGGATTATTCTCATACAATCTTAAGGTATTCTCAAAGCCGTTATTTCTCACACAAACGTAATTTTGCATTAAAAGAACTGAATCGTGATGTTTTTTTCAGTGTGATATCATCGCCGAATGTTCATGTATGTTCCATATTTGTTAAGTAATTGTCAATGTTGTTATTGTCAACGATATTTCGAAGAAATCTTCCATTTGATGCGAAAGAACGTGCCCGAAGAACCTGTGCCATTTCTTGTCTAGATGTTTTCCCCGACCGTAGAAAGCTAATTCCCTGTAACTGTTCCGCAATTGCTACAAACTAGCAATTGCCATTAGGGGTCGGGTCAAAACGTACTACGAACCCAGCCGATTGAAATAAAACCAGTCCAACTTCACGGGTATATGGAATGTAGTATATGCTATGTGTGATGTCCTGTACAGTGTTTGATTTCGCTCGTCTTCTTCCAATATACTGGGTCACGCTCGTGATGTCGTTCACAGTAAACCTATTAGCAATTTGCCTTTTGTCTCGAAATCGTTTCCCCCTTTTCTTAAACCGGTTCATGTCGTCACGCCGTGGGGAATAGTTTTGGCACATCAGCGACGGTGATTCTTTCATTTGGTACTGGCGAACTGTTGTCCAACAAAGGACAAATCATTTTGTTTCTGTTGCGTCCGTAATATATCTTAAACGGACCCTTCCAGCCTAGTTTTTCTTTCGGATCCTCGTTGAGGAAGACTTCTTATAAGGGTAGATCGCGGACCCAATTAACTAAATTTGTTTAAACCGTAACAGGTCATAAGCATATTCATGTAAACTTTCTGTGCACCCTTTCGATTTGCCTTGGCTTTGTGGATGGTACGGAGTGCTCATGATGACTTTAGGTAGATGTCTTTTCATCAACATCTTTACCGCACCACGGATGCAAGAAATATAGTTTAGAAACATCTGATCTTACAGCCCACACACCGATTATATGTAGTAAATATTAATGGATGTCAGTTGTCAGTCAACGGGGTTGTCTACACATTTAAGCGAATGAGTTACCATGTCAAAGTGTAGGGGCGAATTTACAATTTCCGACATTAAGATGCAATCCCAAGAACTAAAGGGTATCTTTAAAATAAAAAGTGACTACCACAAAACGAATAAATATAAGGGTGATGTCACAAGACCCTCTTGTTAAGTTTACATGACCCTTAATGTTTGATGGCCCCTTAAATTTGTCTATTGATATGACTCATTACACCTCTATTTTGTGATATGCCTTTAATTTTAGTACCCTTAACTTTTTCATGTGATCGGTTAGTTACCTTATTAAATTAATCTTACACGTCTCAACTTGATTCCTTAATTTATTTATAAAACTAATCTACTTTATTTGAGATGACTCCCTTAGACTTTTTAATATAACACTGTTGATGACCCCTTCATTTCATGACGTGACACCTTTTTATTTGATACGATCAGTTAGATATTTTTTCTGATCCATGCTTTTTGATTATCATTTACATGTTTTGGGAAGAGATCATTATTTTAATAAATGATCCCTTAATTAATTGTGACTATAAGCTGGTTAATTTGTAATGAATAGTTACACTTCTAATATGATTCCTTAACTTTGTCCCTCAATTTGCTGAGACAATCATGTAGTGAATTTGTTAATGCCTTCTTACATATTTCGTAACGATTCTTAGCGTTTTGAGAAGACCCATTCTCTTAGCGAGATAATAATAATAAGATAACTACTATTGCGCCTAAATCCTTGGAAACCAAGCTCAGAGGCGCATAAAAACAACAGGATTGGTCAATCTCAAAATATATAAACAGTATACAAGTTGTCAACATATGGGTCAATGTGCTAGGGAGCTACGGCGGATAAGCAAGGTTGTAAAAATATGTTTTTAAATGACAACGGAATTTTTTAATATTTTCAACTGATCTAACACTAAGAGAAAGCATATTCCAGTTGGCGCAGCAACAGAAAAAACCCTAGTTCCAATGTTAGATAGCCTCTTAATTTAATTAACTTTATTTCGATAAGACTATTTGGTTTTTATGACCCCGCAATGTGTTGATATGATCAGTAAGTTCATTATTAATGTGCCTGTTAATGACCCCTTTTAACATTATTCTTTAAATTGTGTTTGATATAATCCCAAAATTTGTGTCAGATTGTAAGACATTAGGTTCCCGTTATCGTTTATATGAACCTATTAATCGATTGAGATTACCCTTAACTTCATATTTTTGAGATTACCCCTTAATTGTTTCAGCTGATCCGTATTTTATTATTTTGAGATTACCTTTTCGTTTCAATTAATTTTATACTATCACTAATTGACATTGCATTTTGAGATTTTCCCTAAGTTGTCTGAGATGACGCCTTAATTTAATCAAATGATGATCAGGTATGTCAATTGTAAATACGCTTTAATTGTCTTAATTGTCTTAAGATAATATAATAATTTAGTATAGAGTACTCATTTCATTTATTGAGGTGACCCTTTTAATGACCACCCTCTTCTTAGCCACACTGTCTGATTCTGTCGTATTGTTTGGCGATGTGTAGATACTGCGTTACGTGGGAGGTTATGTGAACCGGGTTCCATGTGACCTCATAGAAAACAAGCGGCTGACTCGTTCTGAGTATCTCTCTTAAGTTTACATTAGTGAGCGTTGACTGGGTGCCAGCACGGCTAGCCGATATAAGGGTGAACATGAGGATGACGATGATAAGTAGGAGGAGGAAGTTAAAGTATCACTGTCGTTGTCCTTATCATCGTAATTACTATAACCGTCATCTTCATTATCTTCGTCATAAACCTTCGTCACCCTCATCATAATCATCATCATCATCATCGTGATGACCACCATAGTCATAATAATCGTCATCTTCATCACTAGGATGACGCCTTCTCTTTGTGTTCATCGTCGTCCTGATAATCAACCCAATCATTTACCATCCCCATTATCACCGTCTTCATCATCATTACTAACATCATCATAAACAACAACAACATCGTCATCATATTCATCGTCGTAACCGTCATCATCATCATAACCACATCCTCACCAATACCCATTATTTTTACGAGATAATCCATTAATTTAATAAACGAGAAGACCACATGATTTTACTAGATGACTCCGCAGTGCGTGCGTGTGTGTGTGTGAGTGTGTGTGTGTGTGTGTGTTGTGTGTGTGTGTGTGTGTGTGTGTGTGTGTGTGTGTGTGTGTGTGTGTGTGTGTGTGTGTGTGTGTGTGTGTGTGTGTGTGTGTGTGTGTGTGTGTGTGTGTGTGTGTGTGTGTGTGTGTGTGTGTGTGTGTGTGTGTGTGTGTGTGTGTGTGTTGATATAATCTAGTTCATTATTAAATACCTCTTAATGACGCCTTTTGAATTATTATTTAAATTATGTTTGATATAATCCCTTACTTTTAGTCATATTTGTATCAAATATTTGGGTCTCCGTTAAGTTTTAGATGAACCTTGCAGTTGATTGATATTACCATTAACTTTATGTTTTGGGATTACCCCTTAATTGTTTCAGCTGATCCTACTCATGATCCTAATATTAATGTTTCCCTTTTGCTTCTAATAATGTTATAGTTTCACTAATTAACATTGAATTATCTCCCAATCTCTCTCCCCCGTCTCTCTCTCTCGTCTTTGTAAAAAATAGTATGTTTCACCTAGATGGGGTTTTCTGAATGCAGAAAAGGGTGTCTCCTTCAATTCGTACGGCAAATGCTTGGCCAGTCATGTTGAAGAATGTTCTACGATTTTGTCCGTCGTAGTCAGAACATTCTACAATCTGTTTGTCTGCAACAGACTTACTTGAGTACAGTTGTCAGTAGGTGAAGACGATGAAGAAGACGAAGACTTATACAAACGAATTATACTTTTATCTATATATAAACTTATGTCATCAAACTTACTAACCATATTTCAACACACATCAACACAGTTACCATAAAGTGTTCTCTTAAATATTCTGTATGGAAATGTATGTGTGTATGTATGTGTGTATGTGTGGGTATTTATATATGTATGTATGTATGTATGTATGTATGTATGTATGTATGTATGTATGTATGTATAATTATATATTTATGTGTGTATGTGTGTATGTATGTATTTGTATGTGATTGTATTTAGTATGTGTGTATAAGTGTATATGTGTGTATGTGCGTATACGCATATGCGTGTGTGTATGTATGTATAAACGCATGTATGCATCTACGTACGTATGCCGTTGTCTGGCTCGAATGGATTGTATATTTTAGGTAAGTGTAAGTGTACTCGATGATCTAAAGCAAAGACGACTGATGCTTTCTTCCTATCTGTACGGCTGTGCGTTCGGCACAGGATCAGCAGAATGAGTAGAAAGGTCGGATCTCTAGAATACGTTGGGATTTGCATTTTATAAAAAAAAACTAATTCGGAACGTACCATCATCAACAAGGTGCGTTGATGAAGAAAAGGAAGAAGGGTGAGTTTGCTTGATCATGTGTTTTCCGAAAAAAATGAAGCTGTTTCGGACATGCCGATTTAAAACAATCATCACCTAGGGACAGGATGGACCTGTGGTCATCTGGCATAGAACGGTGGAAGAAAAAATGAAGTGGGTCTGAAACACTTCGCAAAATATTGTGATGTGTTTGGATACCTCCGATCAGTGTCTTTAAAATGATACCTCATTTGTTGAAATATCTTAAGTAGTTGTTGATATATTGCTAAGATTCAGGCAGACTTAAAAAACGAGGTTTGGAGAAATGAAATTCATTTGACTCATATTGCCTATAGTGTTTAATACTTTGTTCCTAATTGCATGTATTTTCTATTTTTTTGATTATTTGCCGAGGAAAAGAAACGAGATATTGAAAGATAAGATTATAATGTACACATATATATCAAAAACACAAATTTGATTTGACGTGACCTAGACAGACTTGGTGGCCCGTGTGAAGAATTACACTGAGTGGCGTAATGCCTGGTAGGACTTGGCGGAGAACATGTGCGTTGACGCAGTATGCTCCAGTGGAAGCGAAGATGATACGAAAGGTAAAGTTTGTAAAGCCATGTGACCGGGTGATAAATACTCACCTAACATGGGATCAAGGGAATTAAGGTTGGAATACTGGTTGATGGAAAATGTTTTACTCATTAAAAAATATATAATATCTTACTTTCACTAAAGATTCTGACTTGTTTCATTGTATTGCTTAGGCATTTATTTGTCTTTTTAAAAGGGAAAGGGAACACAATACATCTACTCACTGGAGATTGACCAACAAACTCGCTGGCTCTTGGTATGAACGGCGATACCATGAATCCACTGGAAGCGGGTCCTTGCAATCGTCGTGTGACCGCTGCCATCCAGCCCGGCTTTGTGAACTCCGTAACGAGCAGCGAAGAACATCAGGCTGTGAATGAGTAAGACAATGAATGAAAAATTGAATATATTTATTTTGCAAAGATAATCACATAATAATAACGAGTAAATGTGTGGTCTATATCACACATATAATTCAGTACACACAACATTTGACAACACATTTATACTTATATTACAACTACATGTGCACATATGTGTATATATATATATATATATATACACATATGTGCTAAGGTAGTAATAATATAAATATATTATTATATATAATATATGCAATATACATATATCAATGTAATATATTAGCATTGACAAATACAAATTATGTATATATATATATATATATACACATACACATATTACATACATATACAAACATCCCGGCACATGCGGTAATATTGAAATGTGAAATTTTCAACACAACTAAAAAATATATTCACCAGAATACAGTATACATTTTGTAACAAAAGGAAAGAAAGCAGTTGCTGTGGGATGGGAGACTCCTATTAAGATCAAAACTGGTCGCTATCATAGGAGCCCCCAGAAAAATATATATTCTTAATTAATCTAATCCTAGGTTTTCTATAAAAAAATTATTATTATGTCAAACTTCAAAAAAAGACAATGTAATTGTTTTTTCTTAAATAATGTGTATGATGGTTGTTTTGTTGATGTAATGTGCATGGTAATGAGTTGAGTTCGTATGTACGCATGTACGTATGTATTCGACTATACATATTTAGAAGTTGCATTTTTATTAACTGTGTTTCTCATTTATAATTTATTAACTTAGTTGCTTATGTAGCAATATAGTATATTGTACGTGACGTTGTATTTTTGTAGCATATGGTTTTTGGCACTCTCACTACCTTGTCTTTCACAAAATCAGGGTATTATTTGAAACATGTTGTAAGTTATATTTAAGACACTTTTTGCAAATTCATGTTTAGATACTTTACTTTTATAGGTAAAGTATCAGATGTAGTATCTTCAAATTAAGTATACTGTTTCCGGTTGCTTCAATAGCTTTCGGATAAAAGAAGAATATTGCCATGTATGCCACAATATCGTAACTTGTTTAATAATATTGAATGGTCAATAGTGTGAAAGGCCTTGGTAAGTTCAAGATAAATACTAATTCATAATTGTGTTTTGTCCATTTGAGTACATATTACATCTACTAGTTCGAGTGATTCTGCTGAATGGTTAGGTCTAAATCCGTACTTATTATCAAAAAGTAGCTTAGAATCAATAAATAAGTGGATAACTGATTATTAATTATTTTCTGTAGTACTTTGAAACAGTTGGAAGGAGAGAAATTGGCCTGTAATTTTATATTAGAGATGGGTCATACTTTTTAAAAATTAGAACTACTTTTGCAATTTTTAGGTCATTAGGAAATATGTCAGTATTAATGACTTTGTTTAATTACTAAGATTAGCTATTTTATTTTAATAGGCATGTACGTACTTTTAGGGCGCATGATTTCTTCATGTATTCTATAGTAATTTAGTGTCGGATCTTCATTTTGTTGTTAATGTAATTCGTTGTATAATTTATAAGAACCAATTTCAATATTAACTTTCTTTATATCTTCAACACTTTTTATGTAAATTTTTTACACATCTAGGAGGGAATTCAGCTTTAGGAAAAGTGTGTGTAATTAGAACACAAGGTTAATGGTCTAAGAAAGTGTTTATGAAAATCCCAGCAGTACTTTCTAATATAAATTGATTTAATGCGCAAAAAGTTATTTATTAGTGTTTCGTTTCTTGTAGTGAAACGAGATGGGAACGTAATTTGTGGGTAAAGACTATGTGATGTCAAGGTATCAAAAAATCAATGTGTATTCTGTTTTCATTTATTTTAAGTAAATTTATATTAAAATCCCTGCTATAATGAGATTATTATTCTTATTGCTGTTCTACAGAGGCTATAAAACTGATGAAAATTCTTAAATAAAATGTGTAATATTTTCGTTACCTGACCTTGGGGGTTTCTATATATATTTACAATGGTCAGTGTCTTTGAAGAACCATTTCCAGTTACTTGAATCATTAACCCTTGCCAATTACTGTACATATTTAGATTCATTTTTATTTCACATTTATATTTATCAACTACATATATTAATAAACCTCCTTTGTACATTTTCCCCTGGGTTTACAATCATATCCATCTATGCAACATTTTGAGAAATTTTCATTATCAGCTCTCCACGTCTCTTGTAAACATATCACACTAAATTTAAAGTTATTACTATGTATGAATATTTCAAGTTAATTAAATATTGCATATATAGACTGAATGTTTGAGCTTAGAATAATAAAACTTCATTAAACGTAACTGAGCCTGCGTTTATAGGAATGGCTAAAGGTGTGCTATTAATATTAATATAACAATATGTATGTACAGTTGATGAATGATACAAATGATTAGTTCGATAGCTATTGATATTCCATGCTTACATAAGAACACACACACACACACATATATATATATATATATATATATATATATATATATATATATATGTTCTTATGTATATATAATATCTTATACTGTATTAGTCTCGCTTAATCGACTCTCGCCAGACTTAGTAACTTCGTCTGGAAGTCAGTATGGTTCTAAAGCGAACCGGGAACGCTAAAAATGTCACACGGTACCCACTTAAGCACAAATATCAGTTTGTCTTCAATATAATTTGGCGGCTTCATATATTGATTAGTTCTCCGACCGTCATCGATTGTACTTTCTTCAGTTAAATGATTTATATTTATATTGTATGTATTCACACCCAGTCTTTTGTTTCTGCTCAAGTATAAGGAAGACAACGTCGATGAGAAATATCTGACAGACACGAGAGCTGCCACCTAGTGACTAAAAGGCAGCTATGCAGAAATGGTTAAAAGTAACTATGAAACAAGTTTAATTTCGGTTTACTTTGTTTGTGATATGTTTCAATCTAAGCAATCTTTTAATAGTTTTAAAGCATTGTATTAACTTCTACCACAAAATGACTCAAATTTAATTTTGCTATTTCAAAGTTAGCGTGAGAGCCAACCAGCATCCCTACCGGGATTAGGAGTAAACCGGAAACCACTGGCGAACAGTAAAAAATCATTAATAGTCTAGGCCTACTGGGAGGGCCGACCGGTAGTCCGGCAGCCACCTCACGCAGCCTGGATAAAGTAGGCCAATTCCGCACCCTTTCTTCCGGCATCATCACTACCTGTGTTTTATGTCAAGAGTTATCCAGAATATTCCTTGCACAGTGCTTTGAATCACCAATGTTTTCCTCCCAGTCCCGTCTGACCCAATCACTTCAACCTTGCATTCATGGTAGTTTGTGAAGAACAATCTGTCGGTCTCCGAGTGTGGCGCAATTCCTTGTGATGTAACTGAAAACATCAATCATTTAACAAAATATAAAAAACCACTGCCATCCAGAGCAAAATGTGGCAAGTCTTGCTGTGTCTTATATCGGGCAATAACAAGTTAATTACCATAACCAGCCATACGTCACTGTTTTATCTAGTTGTTGTAAATGTAATGTAATGGCAAAGGAGAGGTAACCCGAATAATGCAAACTTGTTATGTCAATTTTACAGTGACATATTCACGATGATGAGACAATAGGGCGTATTACTTACGTGCTATGCTAAATTTAGTTAATTGTGCTAATATCACTACTAATAACATTTTTGTAAAGAAGACACAGTCGATTCATTTCCGTAAGGAGTTTTTGCTTTCCCTACTTCGAAGAAATGTGGAAAATGTGTTATTTGTTAATAAATATGTAGATGATTGTGAACGGGTTAGAACAAACCTGGTATAATGACGACTATATGTGCCCTTGATTTGTTGCCCCAGGGGTAAGCTAGTAATATATAATAATGAATACCTTAGTTTATTGTGAAATTTTCATTAGTCAATATATATATACACACACACGCATATATATATATATATATATGCACACACATATATATATATATACATATATATATATATATATACACACATATATATTCATATATACATATATATATATATATATATATATATACATATATACATTTACATATATATATATATATATATGTATGTATGTATATATATATATATATATATATATATGCTTATATATATATATATAATATATATAAATATATACATGTATATATATGTGTATGTATCGGTCGGTGTCAGTCTTCAACACATCCAATAGAAATCTGGACAACACGTTTTCAGTCTAACGTAGTCGAACGTTTTCAAGCAATGTCGTCAGTTAGAGCCGTTGGTTCGTTCTTTCACGTAATTGATTTATGAATCAGGTGACCTTTTGCCTAGCAAAACCTCCGTCAAGCCACCAGAACTACACGTGGTGGGTTAAGACATTTCGTAGTATATTTTGTTGAAATCCTGATCACAAAAGTGATTCTTTATGACAAAATATAAGGCAAAATGTTTAATGTGACAACAGGATGCCGGAATGTTTGATTTGTGAGGTGTCACGCAGCAATGGTATATTAATGCACGTATATAACAGTTAACAACATTTGGGACGAAGGCAAAGCTTGAAGGAAGTCACGTACAAAACATATTGATTGTGACGTCACGCTGATTTCGATCGATTTTTGAGGTCGGCGTGCGGATAGTATGCCGCTAGGTTCACAGCAGTAGCCTTCAATAGAGCCTGATTCAATCGGTGTCAGCCTGCGATGTCGATTCACTACAGTCGGGATGAGTTGGGTATACGAACCAACCTAGCCTGTCTGGGTCAGTCTAGTATGGTCGGGTCAGATCGGGTTAGGCGAAAAGTGTCAGTGTAGAGATATATCCCTGGCTTTGGAGACAAATGTTGAATGTTTTCATAAATTTACACAAATAACTTGCCAGTAGTGACGATAACTTCTTGATCATTTCCATTAAGGTTCGCTCGGCTGATGGTGTTTTTGTCAATGTCACTCCAGAATAGATATCCCCGTACGATGTCAATTGCCAAGGCGCCTATCCCTTCTGCAAACATGAAACAGTCATTGAATTTAATTTAGACATTTAGACATAGCGTACCGATCGTTTTAATGCAGCAGTACTAAAGGGTTATTTCTTAAAATGTGAATGTTCAATGTGTGTGTGTGTGTGTGTGTGTGTGTGTGTGTGTGTGTGTGTGTGTGTGTGTGTGTGTGTGTGTGTGTGTGTGTGTGTGTGTGTGTGTGTGTGTGTGTGTGTGTGTGTGTGTGTGTGTGTGTGTGTGTGTGTGTGTGTGTGTGTACTAATACGTGTGGATGAATCTGGGAAGAAAAAAAACACGGCTCTTTTATCAAATTGCCATCCACTGGTACTTTCAATATGATGCCTTTAGCGGACGAACTCGAAACACATACTAAGTGATTATGCCCAACATACTTCCATGGATGAGATCTTGGGGCGGACCCGTGGGAAGGTAGGAGGGGTTCAAAGGGTACCGCTGAAGACTAGGTCCCACGGCGAGTAGCAAGCTGCAGTTAGTCTCAGCAGCTGAAAGTTAAACTTTCATACTATAAAAAATAGATAAGCGTGCGAACATCTACAATTCAAACAATATCTAAAACATACTATGCAATATGAGATGTTGAGATTGATGTAATACTATTAACTTTGATTAACATGGAATCCCAGGCTAAATCCGGGTTCACAAGTATGAAGATACAACGGTTCGATACTACTGAAATCTGAGGAT
The DNA here is from genome assembly GCA_963995525.1 of Escarpia spicata. Classification (NCBI taxonomy): domain Eukaryota; kingdom Metazoa; phylum Annelida; class Polychaeta; order Sabellida; family Siboglinidae; genus Escarpia; species Escarpia spicata. The sequence continues at coordinate 7,166,537 of OZ023207.1, read as the reverse complement.
ATTTTCAAATCTTATTGTAAAACAATATACATACTGACGATCTGAAAACAATACGTGATATATATAAATATATATTTATCACGTATTGTTTTCAAATATATATAAATATATATATATATATCACGTATTCTTTTCAGATATATATGGTATATATAAATTGATTATTTATGTCAGAGGTGTGATTTGGATATACATGTACAATATTATTGACACGCGAAATACAAAGACTGTACAAACACACGTACACACATAGGGTAGCACAATTTCGGCCGCATGTCTTATTGCTAAGAATTATTTGTGTATCACTATTATTATTAGTTTACGTCCTGTGGATATACCGTTCCATAATATAGTTACACATTTTCATCCTGTGAATAGTATCAATTTTAAAATGACTAATTCAGGGCTGGGATGGGATGTGACACTGTATGCGCTCTGTGCTAATAGGTAAATGTCGTCAATTACAAATGAATCGTAAATGTATACGGCGTAGGTCGCTCGTTATCAATGCAAATCACGCCAAATTCGTACTTATTGGGAAATTAATATTAATATATTATTTAAACTGTCGCTAATTGATCAAAAGTGAATTACATTTAACTGTTGGTAATTACCGTGTCACAGATGGTGTCACACAGAGATGTCCCACAGAGATTTCGCATTTGCGTGCACGCACGCGCGCAAGTGCACACACACGCACAGACACACACACATACACAAACACACACAAACATACACACATACACACACAGCAATCACATAAACAGGCGCGCGCGCACGCTCACACACACACACACACACAAACACACAAACACACACACCCACGCACAAACAAACATACAAACAAACATATCTCGTACAAATCAATCCGCAACAAACAACCACTCGCTACTCTCCGTCAATCACCTTCCCAATGTGTTCTTGCATTCTGCTTTATGTAAGATATATGTGTGTAAACAAAGCTTCTTACGGATAGAATCTGTTGAACTCGTTAGGGTCAGCACCAGCAGAAATGTTCGTGTCGCTTGAGCTGCTGCTGAATGAATTGGATGGAATCTGGTGTAGGACATCGTCGTCGTGGACCGGTTCTTTCGTTTCAGTCTGTTAAACAGAGCAACACGTGAGTCACACACATATACCAGAGTACACACACTCGCTCATGAACACACACACACGTCACGCCATGCTCTTTCCTAATGTCACAAAGAATGATGTAAACTGTCTCTAACTGGCTTAACGTGCATTACATTCGACTGATACTAAGCACGATGTCGGCGATTGTTCATTGTGTCACGCACATACAGACGCACGCACCCACGCACACACGCACACACACACAAACACACACACAAACACTCTCAAACACACACGAACACAAACACGTCTTCTGACAAACAATCAGTATGGCCACATAAAAACAATACAAAAATAAATATATCGATAAAAACAGTTTATTTAAACACTATGCACAAAGCCAGGACCCACCGATGCCGCAGTTTCCCCGCATAGTACATTTCGCAAGTTACAATGCTCTGAACAATAGGATTCAGGGTCATTTTACCTGTAGTCATTATGCTAAGAATGCCATTGTGATGAAACATTTACTTCAGTTGACATCATATTTAGTAAACATGTGGCTAACGCTATATTAATAGACGGATTAATTCAGTGTCAATAAAATAAATAGAGCATTTTATAGCAGTTGAGCAAATGTGAAATTTTGGATGTAACATGTTACTATTGGCATACAAAAGTCTTACTTTGGCTTGAATGTCAGCCTCATCCGACAAGTCTCTGCAAAATGCTCCCTCTTAGTGTTAGATCAGTTGAAAATATTACAAAATTCCGTCGTCATTTAAAACCGTATCTTTACAACCTTGCCGTAGCTCCCTAGCGCATCGACCCTGCTGACAACTGCAATACTACTTATGGATTTTGAGATTGACCAATCCTTTTGTTTTGATGCGCCTCTGAGGTTGGTTTCCAAGGACATAGGCGCAATAGAAGTTATCTTATTAATTAATATTATTATTAAATTACATGTCAAAAGTATTTACAAGAGGTCGCGAAACATAACTTTATTTCCTCCTCATATCATTTCCCCGGCAAGATTTGTGATTCTAGAACCAATGTAGTGATCAACATTACATTAAACGCCGTGTTGACATCCACTCAAGTGGCATATGTCGAATATATCTCATATGTAATATATATAATATATATATATTGGCTGTAAATCGTTGCCCAATGAAAACGCTGATAATACACATACACAATCATGGTTGTAAATCGGACATATTAATGGTTGTCTTTTCTCCAGTAGAACGCCGGGAAGACCAATTGATATGCGGCTAATATATCGTATGTAAAGCTTCCAACACCTGTCGAGTACAGACAATATCTTAAATTTATATCCGATTGAATTGTCTAAGCAGAAAAACGAAATCGGCAACTAAGAATTGTACTGCCCCTATGTCTGCATTCGTTTGACATTAGCTGGAGCATGACTGGCGTGAAATAAGGAGAATGTCAACAAGAAACCAACGGAAGACAACATGCAATATGTCTACCCTATATTTGTAAGCTGTCTGAACAATTGGGAAGGATTTTTAAGTCCTACGACATGCCAATGTACCACAAACCTATCAACACCCTGAATTCCCTGCTTTTATACCCAAAAGACAACTCAGACAAGGTAGCGAAGTGTGGAGTGGTATATGACATCCAATGCCAGAATGAGACTAACACTACATTGGAGAAACAGCGAGGGCACTGGGCACACGATTGAAGAATTATATATCGTGTCGCCAACCCCTATCAACGATAAGCGAACACAAGTTGAACACCAGTGTTCGATGAAAGATGTACAAATCTTAGACCTCGAGGAGATCTGCTATAGGAGAAAGATCAAGGAGGCGATTAACATCTAGAAGGGGAAGCCATCATTGAACAGAGACATCGACCAAGATCTCCCGCCAGTCATGGTCCAGCTTGTGTCACATGAACCGTAATTTCAGTCTGCTGAAGAAGGCCGCGAGATGCGGCCGAAAGTATACAGAGAAAAACCAAAAACGTTTCTTGTTAGGTAAATATACCCAATGTAAATTGAAAGTCTACATTTTCATGGTTTTATTGCCGGCGGCGAGTTTTTACCCAACTATTACGGGGAATTTGTGATTTAATGATTGACTGTGTGTGATAAAGGTCTCCCACGTGCAATTACACCAGATATATCCGTTAATATGGCCGTCGACGCGTAAATGATGCTCGATAAAACAAGAGGTTCGATGACGGTACATTTTCAAGTTGCCATGTAGAGCGAAAATGGCAAGTACAACAAAAACAACAACAACAACAACAACAGCAACAACTACAACGACGACGACGATGACAACACAACCACCACCACCACCAACAACGACGACGACAACGACAACAACGACAACAACAGCGACAGCAACAGCAACAACAGTAACAGCGACAGTAACAACAGCAGAACCCACAACACCATCAGTTGCCATGTACAGCGAAAAAGGCAAGTACAACAAAAACAACAACAACAACAGCAACAGCAACAACTACAACGACGACGACGAGGACAACACAACCACCACAAACAACAACAACAACGACGACGACGACAACGACAGCAACAGCAACAACAGCAACAGTAACAGCGACAGTAACAACAGCAGCAGCCACATCACCATCAGTAACACTAACAACAGTTCAACAACAACAGCAACAACACCAACGACAACAAAACAATTACAACAACAACAACGAAAACAACACCAACGAAAACAACAACAACAACGACAACCGAAGAGACGTTTGGCTTGGTATATTCATTCTTTAGGTCTACATTTCCCAAGAAAACTGGGGAACACATATCCAGGGTGTAAACTGCAGGTTTTCCAGAATCTTCGAGTTGTGTTGGTTAAAACAGGTATTTTGCTATTTGATTGGCTACACAGGAGAGGGTGCCTAACGGCAGTTTTGTAAATGTGTTGATGCCGAGTATCTGTAACGGGTCAGTGTAACGTCCATTCTTTATGATCACATAGACGTAGCTATCATGTTTTTGTTAGCTATATGTTTGACATTAACCCTGTAGTAAAGGCTCCATTTACCACGGTGTCTTTATTCATATCACAGCATCTACAAACAATTTAAATTTCTCTATCTGCTTGGTGAACATAATAATCACGATACACCAATATATATTATACATTGGTGTCTCGTTTTCTTGCATCACTTTTATCTTCGAAATGTTCACTTTTATCTTCGAAATGTTCACCTTCCGACCTTGTTTGTGATTTTATCAGGTAGCTTCTGCAGCATTGTTGTAGTTCTTGCGGTGTAGTAGCGCATATGAGTATGTCGTTGTCGAAGCGAAGAAAGCTAATATGAACTCCGTATATCCTCATGTCTCTGGTTTCCCTGGACAGTCTTCTTGCTTTCTTTGTGTAGGTGGACTGTCACTGAGCTGTTGGTGTAGATGTCTTTCAGGAGTTCGAAGTACACGTCTTCTATTCATGAAGCGAGGTAAGTATTGCTTGTGTTTTCACCGAGTCGAAAGCCTTCTCGTAGTCGACGAACGCGATACAAAGAGGAATATTATATTATCGGCACTTCACCTTCACTTGGTTGATGACGTGGATGTGGACTGTCGTTGAGTATGAATCATGCTTGCTGTCGTGGTTGGTTTTCGTTGAATGTCTTGTCTAGCCTATTCGTTAGATACGAAGGCATTAACTAATAAGATATTTCCAATTACACGAATACATAACTCAGGTTGACATGTGTGTGAAGTTGCGATGATGATGATGGGCTAACTATAGAAATCTATGCTACAATGCATTCGATGGTACATGTTATACGTACATTGTTATAGTTTTTTTATAATGAGGGTATTAAGCCACAAGTGGCTGATGTTCCCTCTCAATACATGTAATACATATTAGTCAGGTACCTTAGCAACTTGAAGGGAATAGACCGGATAAAAGCACCAAATGTCTTGGTGCTGCCTTGAACAATAAGATTACACTTTTGATCGGAGTCAGCAATATTTCTGGGTGAGTCCATAGGTTTTCAACCCCTTTAATCATATATATGCCCTGTTACTATTTATATCCAGGGGTTATGGTGCAGATCGGATTAAAGTGCGAACTATTTCGCATTGCTTCACTAAACAATAATATTTCATTTTTTGATTGGAGTTAGCAAATAGTTTGGGTGGGTCCATCATTTGTTTACCCTTTATTGGACCGGAATATGCCTTTTACTTCATATTTTCATTGGATTATATGGGGCAAACTAAATAAAAACACTAACTTGTTTTTTTGCTTGATTGAACAACACGATTTCAAAGTTTGACCGAAATTAGCAAATGTTTTGTGTGGGTCCACAATTTCTCCCCCCCACTGAACCTTTAGCCCCATGCCTTCTTATTACACTTTCCCCTGACATATGGTATGTCATGTAAGACTATATAATACTGCATGGGGCTAACATAGTATGTTACAGACCGAACAAACATACCACATTTTTGGTTGTTTCCCGTAACGTTGATATTTCCGCCAATGTCTTAAATCTAAATATTACAGATTTCATAGCTGAATTTTGAACAGCAATGGCTACTCTAGATAGTTGTAATAATTCCAGGCGATTTCAATATCAATCTACTTAAAATAAACGAGAACAAAATATATAGTGAATTCTTTGATACTATAATTTCATAGAGTGTCTATCCGCAAATTACCTTTCCAACTCGCTTCACCAGAACTAAAGGAACACCGATAGACAACTTTTTCAGGAAGTTAAAAAATCAATATATGTCTTCCCACCGACATGGGTGGCCCCGCCGTTGTTGCCGAGCGTTTCGCATACCACTTCGCTGACCAGATCAACTCGATCCGCAACCGAATCATGGTTCCGTCAGCTGATGTTGACAACGCACAGCTATGTATGGTTTCTTCGCCGCTGCTAGCGTTTCAATCGGCTACTCTCGAAGAAGTAACGACACTCATCACAAGTGGGAAGACAACCTGTGGCGCAGCGAATTCAATTTAAACTGTTCACCTTGATGCACGGCGCTGTGTATGAAAACACTCCACAGTACCTTGCCGACCGTATATGTGCATATGTTCCCTATCGTACTCTTCGCTCGGCCGACCAGTTTCTCGGCCGACGCGCATTTTCATGTGCAGGTCCCACTCTCTGGAACTCTGTTCCACAAGAGCAAAGAAGCCAACGTGACTCTGGACGTTTTAGGAGAGACCTGAAAACAATTATCTTTAATCAGGCTTTTTCGTAATTTAATGTATTTTAACTACATACATGTACATCTTAATGTTATAGGTGGCCCACATACTAATCGAAATGTGCAGTTGTGTTAACATATGCAACCCATGTATTGTAATATTATAACGACAACATAATGTTTTAGTTTATAAACACCCCTGAATTTGCTTTGTAGAGATATGTGGTGTATAAATAAACTTGATTTGATTTGAATATTAGATAGCACTGCTGGAATCTTCACAAATACTCTTTCTGATCATCAACCTTACTTCCTAATCATGAATATTAACATAAAATCTAAACTCCTCCAAAATTTGTTTGAGGAAATCTACAAAATAAGGCAGCTATGCATAATGTTAAACTTCAGATAAATTCGGATGAAATGTATAACAAACTAAACAAATCCCCTACGGCTGATCCCAATTTAAATGATAACATAATACACGAAGAAATTATGCGTGGTAAGAATGAGCATATGCCTGTTAAAATCATGAACTATAATAAATACAAACATAAGCATTCAACATGGATCACACACGGTCTTCTAAAATCAATCAAATATCGAGACTCGCTTTATAAGAAAGTAAAAATGTCTAATCCAAATTTACCTATGTACGAAGTCATTGTAAATAACCCAAAGACATATAATTTAGTATTCAAGAAAACCATTCGTATTGCCAAAAAATGTACTTTGAATCACGCTTTAACCGATATAAAGATGACATTAGAAATACATGGAAAACCATAAATGAATTTCTTTACAAAAACAGTATAAACAAAACTTTGTCGTTTAAAAGTAACGGCATAACTATAACAGATAAAACGGTTATTGCAAACCAATTTAACAACTATTTTACAAGTATAGGTCAGTCGACAGCACAAGACATCCATTACAATGGTTATAAGGATTATTATTACTACTTAAATGGTAATGTCCATTCCGTTTTTAGTCTATTAAATGTTGATGAAGAAATAGTCAAGAAAACCATTGAAAGTCTTCTAAAAAAAACAGTGTCGTCACACGCGTCACGGCTGTGCAAATAAGCGTACTACCACCTCTACGCAATTTCAAAAATAAGACATTGTCTTACTATTGATGCGTATAAGACACTAGTCCACGCCCTGGTGACATCGCGGCTGGACTACAGTAACGCTGTCTTGTACGGCATCACCGAGGCATTTATGAACAAGTTGCAGATGGTATAGAACTCGGCGGCAAGACTTATCTCAAGACACCGAAAGCACCAGCACATAACACTTGTGCTGGTCGAACTGTACTGGCTTCCAGTTCGCTGGCGTATCCAGTACAAACTGCTGGTCCTTGTTTTCACGGCTTTACATGGTCTTGCTCCAGATTATATCCTATGTCCGTATACGCCCCCCCCCCCCGCAACCTCCGATCTGGTGATCTACATCTGCTTGTAGTCCCGCGATACAACTTAGAGGGCTATGGCAGACGAGCTTTCTCTGTGTCTGGACCTACGATCTGGAACGCTCTGCCAATAAACGTTCGTCAAATAGACACTTTGAATAAGTTCAACAGTTGCCTTAAAATTTTTATATTTAAGCAGGCGTACTTCGACTGACGAACTGTGCTGTAGGACACTTTTTATGAACAGGTATTTAATCAATTAATACATTTTTATTATATAATATATTTCAATTAATTTATTATTATTTATCTAATAATATAATGTGATATATTATAATATATATATTCTTTTACTTAATCATCTTAATATACGTACAAATGTGTCATGTATTTTAGTCACATTATATATATACAATCTTGTAAATCTTAATATTATATTTACCGGCATCTTTATACATACTTATTTTTACATTTGTTTTTATATACATTTCATAATATATATACGCGCCTATGAACTGGCTCGTCCCGCAGATGTGGCACTACAGAAATGCTAGTAAAACTAATAATAATAGTGGTTGTGACGGTATTTCCTGTAAACTTTTGAAAATATTTGAACCATCCATCATCAAACCATTAACCGTTGTAATAAATAAAGTAATAAATACTGGTATATTTCCTAATACACTTAAACTCGCTAAAATAATTCCTATTTTTAAGAAAGATGACACACTGTTTTTTTAATTATAGACCCGTATCTCTTCTTTCAACAATTTCAAAAGTGTTAGACAAAATAATATCTAGTCAGCTAACTGCATACTTTAATGATTCTGATCTATTTGTTAAAAATCAATATGTTTTTAGGAAAAAAACACTATCACAAATTGAACTAGTAGATATAATAATTACACAAATTGATACAAATTATGTTCCTTTTAGTATTTGCCTTCAATACAATTGATCACTCAATATTATTAAATAAACTAAAATATAGCTGCCTAGTGACGTTTAACGTGCTTGAAGATCTTACTGGCGTCATCAGGAGTTGTTTCTGGGGTGTCAACCTCAGTGAGCTGAGATTCAATGTCGTCCACCGCCTCCTGACGCTCACGTGAGAAGTCATGCCGGTCAAAACGCCCAAAGAAGGAATTCATGTCCTTCCAGGCGAACTTGAGACTCTCTTCGGCTGACTCTGATGTTTGTATGACACGTTTGCCGGACTCAACACCAGAAAGAGTTTTCGTGCCATGCCCTGCGCATATCGCCGTATTGGAACAGGCGTTCAATTTGTTCCTTGTCTTCCTGCTTACCGTCCCTAATCTGCCTTTTTGGGTACACTGGATACTTTTGCTTCAGTGCGGTTGTTAAACATGAACACCTTTTTTTCATTGATTATGTTTTTCAGTTCTTTACTTACCCACGGTTTGTTATTTGAGAAAATGTTCACAGTCTCTGTGGGGGCAAATCTTTTCACAAAACTTGATGTAGTCTATGACGACATCAACTGTTTCTTCAAGCGAAGAGCTGGAGTAAATGAGAACATCCCACAAATTGCAGTCAAAACACCCCACTTCTACACTGCTTTCTGTCTCTGCAGTTTAGTTTAATACACCAGGATCAAATGTACCATAATTTTTTTTTTTTGTGGTCAGCTGTACCGAGTCTTCTTCACGGACTTGTACGCGTCCTCAGTATTGCCGTAAAAAAGATCGAAGGAATTATTACCGCGTGCGTGTCTGACACGGTACGTACTGGTGGTAAACAGGCAAAATAGCTGTCCGAACTATCTAGGTAAGTAGGTCTGACGCAGCGACACTGACAATAGCTTCACGTCCGGGGTACGTTGTTCTTCTCTGACGATGACAGACCTACACCAGCGCTGGTTGATGTACACACAGATCCCTTCACCCTGTGGTTTGCACTCACCTTTTTGTCCCGGTCCAATCTCATTGGGGTACCAAAGCCATCAACATAAAATTCACTGTTAGGTAAAGGTTCATCTAACCAGGTTTCAGTCACACTTATCAAACAAGCTTCTTTAAAGGCCCACAGTAGCGCAACATTGACCTGAAGTTTATACCAATTTTCGAACGTAATGATCTAACATTAACCAACATGATAGAGGGTAGGGGGAGAGTGCGTACGTTTTTCTTCAGTCTCTGGCGTAAGCCACATTTCTTACCCCGCCTACGTCGCGGGTGTTTTCAATTGGTAATGTCGGAGAGCATTATTAAGTAATTTAAATCCAGGAGTGGACCAGAAAGATTGTCAGTGACACTGGGTCGCAAGACCAATAGCGCGTCACGTGAATAAGACTTGAATCTGCCATCTTGCTAAATATATTCACCACTCTCACACACAACGAGTAAAATGTCCATAAAACTGCCAAAACTTTGGTTGTTCTGCCGCACAACATTTTCATACTACTTCTCTACGAACATATATAACGTCCTTGAATTAAAATTGACTAAAAACGATAAACAACAAAGATGCTAAATACAGACACTCCAGATCGCTACGACAGCGCCCTCTATCCTAAGTACTAACACACGCGCGCGCGCGCGCACACACACACACACACACACACACACACACACACACACACACACACACACACACACACACATTTTACCAAAGTACAACCAGCATCGGTGTGTCAAACGTTTGTGTAAGAGGCTACGGCTGTAATGTACACAATGATGAAAAACACTCCCAACAAGCATTAATGTTTTATTACAAATCAAAACAAAGATGAATGTTTACAAAGAGCGATAGCACGTCTACTAAAACCGGACAATGAGCGTTGCTCTTCAAACCATAGTATTCATCGGTTACCAAGCGAGGTTTATTGTGTTGACATTCACAACCGTTTATTGTCACGTACTCGGTTATCCAGCTGAAATAAAGCACCGTCGGTGGACGATAGTACGACCTGCACTAATGACGATATTGCGCAAGCATTGATACGGCTGCAAGAGGATGTAAACCCCAGTCCTTGGGATGGAAAACCCATCGTTCTAACCACTACGCCACAACAGTCAAGGGTAGCTTAAACGTAAACATATGAATCAGTGAACATGCCACTAATCAAGCAACGGGTGAATGGTCACATAACATCGCCAAGTCCAGAGAAAAATGCACAGTCTTTATATAATCACCCACCCCCATAAATACGTGGCGTGGTGCTTGTACGTTCCAAAATAGTTCCTTTAATCAACACAAATCCACCACTCAGCCACACATGATGTTACATGCTTTATGAAACGAATTGGTGAGACCACCCTAACGCATATGATGTAGCGTACAACTGTTCTTTGTTAAGTAAACACATGTACTCTGTGTAATGTAATAGCACTGTATGTAGACAGTATTTACCCTTTGTAATTAGGTAACACACACCCTTGGCCCAACAACCCTGACACATCAAGTGTCACAGCAAACCAGACACATTACGTATCACAACAACAAACCAAACAGATTAAGTATCACAACACACCAAACACGTTAAGTATCACAACACACCAAACACATTAAGTATCACAACACATCAAACACATTAAGTATCACAACACACAAAACACATTAAGTATCACAACACACCAAACACATTAAGTATCACATCAAGCCAAACACATTAGGTATCATAAGACACCAAACACATTAAGTATCACAGCAGAACAAACTCCTTCGTAGATAATGTTTAAATAACTGTCTTTGTTTTTGAAGAATGCCATCATCAATTGATATGCCAGAGGCCAATTTCAAAGGAAGTGAGCGACAATAGAAAGAGTCGCCTAGAATAAATCGATAGAACAAATCGATTGCAAATATTATATTATACGTCCACTCCCTCCACTACCACCGCTTCCTCCCTCATTCCCTACCTCCTTCCACACTCTCCCTCCCTTCCTTCCATCACCTCCATTCCCTTTATCACCTCTATAACTCCTTCCCCTCCCTCCCGTCATCTCCCTTCCCTCCTTTCCCTTCTTCCCCTCCCTCGCCTCCATCCCCTCGTACACCTCCTTACCTCACCTCGCCTCCCTGCCCTCACTCACCTCACCTCACCCCCTACTTACCCTGACCTCACTCCCTATTTCCCCTCACCTCACTCCCTACTTCCCTCACCTCACTTCCTACTTCCTCTCACCTCACTCCCTACTTCCACTCTTTCCCTTGCTGCTCCCATGCTCCTTTGATCCATTCCTGCTTTTAAATATGATCTCTATCCTACATTCACTTCCGTTCACTTCCCTTCCCTCACTTTTACTTCCATTCACTTCCCTTCCTTTCACTCCCCTTCCCTTCATTTCCCTTCTCTTCCTTCATTTCGCTTCCCTTACCTTACCTTCACTTCCCTTCCCTTCTCTTCCTTCATTTCCCTTCCATTCCTTTTAAATCCCTTCCACTCCCTTCTATTCACATCCTTTCCCTTCACTTCCCTTCCATTCCATTCACTTCCTTTCCACCCCTTCCTCCCTCCGCCTACCTCCCCCTTTATCTTTCCATCCCTCCTTCCCCCATCCCTTTCTTTCCTCCTCTCCTACATTCCCTTCCTCTCCTCCCGGTCTCCATCGATCCCTCCCTTCGTCCATTCCGTCCCCCGCTCCTCCCTCCCCTCACTCCAATCCCTCCCTCGCCCTGCCCCTTCCCATCACCATCCCTCCCTCCCTTTCCTACCACCATCCCTCCCTCCCTTCCTCCCTTCCGTCCCTCCTCCTCTCCCTCCCCCTCCCTCCCCTCCCTCCCTCTCGCTGCCCCTTCCTATCACCATCCCTCCCTTCCTCCCTTTCTCCCTTCCGTCCCTCCCTTCCCTCCCTCTCCCTGGCCCTTCCTGTCACCATTCGTCCCTCCCTTCCACCCTTCCTCCATTTCTTCCCTCCTCCCATCCCCTCCCTCCCCTCTCTCCCTTTCCCTGCCTGCCCCTTCCTATCACCATCTCTCCCTCCCTTCCTCCCTTCATCCCTTCCGTCCCTCCTCCCCTCCCTCCCCCTCCCTGCCCCTTCCTATCACCACCCCCCCTCCCTTCCTCCATTCCTCCCTTCCGTCCCTCCTCTACTCCCTCCCCTCCTTCCCCACACTCTCCCTGCCCCTTCCTATCACCATCCATCCCTCCCTTCCTCACTTCATCCCCTCCGTCCCTTCTCTCCTCCCTCCCCTGCCTGCCCCTTCCTATCGCCATCCCTTCCGTCCCTCCTCCCCTCCTCTACTCCCTACCCTCCTTCCCCTCCCTCTCCCTGCCCCTTCCTATCACCATCCCTCCCTCTCTCCCTTCCTCCCTTCATCCCTTCCGTCCCTCCTTCCCACCTCTACTCCCTACCCTCCTTCCCCTCCCTCTCCCTGCCCCTTCCTATCACCATCCCTCCCTCCCTTCCTCCCTTCATCCCTTCCGCCCCTGCTCCCCGCCCTCCCCTCCCTGCCCCTTCCTATCACCATCCCTCCCTCCCTTCGTCCCTTCATCCCTTCGTCCCTCCTCCCCTCCCTCCCCCTCCCTCTCCTCCCTCCCCTCCCTCCCTCTCCCTGCTCCTTCCTATCACCTACCCTCCCTCCCTTCCTCACTTCATCCCTTCCGTCTGTCTCCTTACTAAACACGTTGAAGGTAATGAACCACCAGACGGGATCAAAATTAGGCTATTATTACCACCAAAATATAGTCGAGTAATAACTAATTATGGCGAAATAAGTTCCAAGTTTAAGTTCAAGAACTGTTTGTCGAAGCGGCACAAATCGTTGTGATTCAATTGATTTCGATTTCACATATCTTCCACCCGTCATACCTCTTCGGAATGTGAAGTGTCACGTGTTTGCAGTTGTCTCCTTGACAACGACACACTGCGATACAAGTGGTCAGTCCTCCGGAACCGGTGACGTCACTCAACTTACATGTGTTGTACTCGCCATCGTGTTCACACGCTGACCACTTCGTCTGTCGCATCATAACCTCGAAATGGGAAGTGGAGCATACGAGGTGATGTCCGGTGACCCTCACTATGAACGGCGTCTTCAGGTCGTCCGGCACACATTTCGTGATGAGTAGACCCGACAACCAACACTTGTTCTGAGTCTGCGGGAACCAGCGACCGGTGTTTACATCAAACGCGTAGTGTTCCGTGTCTCCTAGAGCCATGCAAGTCTCGTTGTTCCAGTCCGATAAGCGAGCAGATATATCCGTCTTTACAGGCGGGTCCAGCACACATTGATGCGATACTACAACATAAACAATTATCTGGAATAATGATACTACTGAATATTTTTGGAGTGATGGGTGTTTACGGTTCAATGTCAGTGATATGTTGGCAGTCATAATACATCGTGCATATCTGAATTAAACACAGTATGACGTACGTGGTTGCGCCATATAATTCATGCCCCAACTCATATTACTTGTTTATAGTCCCTAGTTTATATACTTTTAAAAACGAACCTAATGTATACGTATGAATGGATTGTTGTTTCTACGGTTGATGCTACACGCACGCAAGCACGCACGCACGCACGCACAACACACACACACATACACATACAAACACATACCAGATACAAACACATACACAGGTACATTCTAAACATGCTTGTGATGCAGGTATTACATTGGTGTTTTCTTCCCGATATGAATGGTAGAGTATGTTAAATAAAGTAATGGGAGTTCGAAAGAACCAGAACCTGTTTGGGTTTTACTTAAAACCATAAGTAATGGAATTGTCAATGTTTTCCTATAAAAAAGTTTTTCCCACTTACTGTCACATCCTTTTGGTTTGCATCCTGCTAGCGCGAAGCTGGGGTTTCCTCCGAGGTTGGCCGGTAGGTCGGTGATCTCTCTGACGAATGTTCCATCCATATGGGAGACAGCAATTCTACAAATGTGACACACCCAATGGTCTTCTCGAAAAAGTTAATTAAATTAAGGGGCCATCTTGTAAAATAATGGATGTTTGTGATAATGTGACTATGGTGATGGTGGTGGAGTTGTTGTTTATGATAATGATGTTAGTAATGATGATGAAGACGGCGATAATGAGGATGATATATGATTATGATGAAGGTGATGATTAGTGTGACTATGATGACGACGACCACGATGATGATCATTATGAAGATGACGAAGATGATGACAACGATGGTGACGAAGACGGTTATAATTATTACGATGATGAGGACAACGACAATGACATCCTTCACCTCCTCCTCCTCATCATCATCATCGGTATCCTCGAGTTCACCTTTATAACCTTAAACTAGACGTATTGATACCAACTCGACCTTCGTTAATTAATAAAATCATTCTCAGAACGAGTCAGCCGCTTGTTTTCTGGGAGAACACGTGGAATCCGGTACACATATCCTCCCAGGTAACGCAATCGCTACATGTCGGCAAACAGTAGGACCGAATCAGACAGTGTGGCTAAGAAGAGGGGTCATTAAAAGGGTCACATCAACAAATGAAATTGACAACCTGATCAATTATCAAAGTCGTTATTGTCAACGATATTTCGAAGAGGCCTTCCATTTGATTCGAAAGAACGTGCTCGAAGATCATGTGTCGTTTCTTGTCTAGGCGTTTGCCCCGACCGCAGAATGCCAATTCCGTGTAACTGTTCAGCAGTTGCTAAAAACTGGCAATTGCCATTTGGGGTCCGGTCAAAACATACTGGGAACCCAGCTGATTGAAATGAAAACAGTCCATCTTCACGGGTATATGGAATATAGTATTTGCTCTGAGTGTTGTTCTGTACAGTGTGTGACTTCGCTCGTCTTCTTCAATGTCCTGATCCAGGCTCGTGATGGCGTTCATAGTACATCTTTCAGCACCTTACTTTTAAGACAGCATCTCGAAATCGTTTCCTCCTTTTCTTAAACCTGTTCATGTCGTCACGCCGTGGGGAATAGTTTAGCTCATCAGCGACGGTGATTGTTTCGGTCGGCACTGGCGAACTGTTGTCCAACAAAGGACAAATCACTTTGTTTCTTTTGTGTCCGTAATATATCTCAAACGGACCCTTCCAGCCCAGTTCTTCTTTCGTATTAAGGATGGCTTCTTATCAGGGTAGATCGCGAACCCAATTGACTTATTTTTTCGTAAACCGTAGCAGGTCAAACGCCCTCTTTGTGTAAACTTACAGTGCACCCTTTCGATTTTGCCTTGGCTTTGTGGATGGTGCGGCTGCTCATGATGACTTTAGGTTGATGTATTTTCATCATCATCTTTACCGCAACACAGAAGCAAGAAATATAGTTTGGAAACATCTGATTTGACAGCCCACACACCGATTGTATGTAATAAAAATTAATGGATTTTAGTTGCCAGTCAACAGGGTGGTCTACACATTTAAGCGAATGCGTTATCACGTCAAGTTCCAATTTCCGGTATTAAGACGGAATCCCAAGAATTAAAGGGTATCTTTAAAATAAAAAACGACCATTTCAAAATGAATAAATATAAGCGTGATGTTAGAGGACCCTCTTGCTAAAGTTGAGATGATCCTTAATGTTTGATGGCCCCTTAAATTTGTCTTTCGATGTGACTCCTTACATCTATATTTTGTGATAAGCCTTTAATTTTAATACCCTTAACTTTTTCAGGTGATCGCTTAGTTATCCTATTAAAATAATCTTACACTTCTCAACTTGGTTCCTTAATTCATTTATAAAGTTCAGTTAATTTATTTGAGATGACCCCCTTATATTTTGTAATATAATAATTTGTTTTGATGACCGCTTGATTTCATGACGTGACACTTTTTTTATTTGATACGATCAGCAAAATTTTTTTTCTGGTCTCTGCTTTTTAATTATCATTTATCTGTTTTGGGAAGAGAGCATATTTTTATTTTACTAAATGATCACTTAATTAATTGTGACGATAAACTGGTTCATTTGTAATGAATAGTTACACGTATAATATGATTTCTTAACGTTATTAAGAAGACCTTTTAATTTTGTGAGATGGTCCCTCAATTTGCTGAGACAATCATGTCGTTAATTTGTTAGTGCCTTCTTACATATTTTTTAACGATTTTTAGCGTTTTCAGAAAACCCATTCTTTTTACGATATGGCCCCTTAATTTAGTTAAGTTTATTTCGATAAGACTACATAGTTTTTATGACCCCGCAATGTGTTGATATGATCAGTTAGTTCATTATTAAAGTGCTTCTTAGTGGCTCCTTTTAAAAATATTCTTTACATTATGTTTGATATAATCCCTTAATTTTAGTCGTATTGAAGACATTTAGGTTCCGGTTATCGTTTAGATGAACCTATTAATAAAATGAAATTACCCTTAATGTCATGTTTTTGATCCGTATTTTATTATTTTGAGATTACCCTTTCGTTTCTAATAATTTTATAGTATCACTCATTAACATTGCATTTTGAGATTTCCCCTAAGTTGTCTGAGATGACGCCTTATGTTGATCAAATGATGATCAGGAATGTCAATTGTAAATATGTTTTAATTGTGTTAATTGTCTAATCCAAAAATTAAGTGTAAAACTACTTCATTACCTGGGAGTTTATGTGAACCGGGGTTCCATGTGTTCTCCTAGAAATCAAGCGGCTGACTCGTTCTGAGAATCCTTCTTAAGTATACACTAGTGAGCGTCAACTTGGTGCCAGCATGACTAGCCGTTGTAAGGGTGAACATGAGGATGTCGATGATAAGTAGGAGTAGGAAGTTGAAGTATCACTGTCGTTGTCCTCATCATCATAATGAGTATAACCGCCATTATCGTCGTCATCTTCTTCATAATCAACATCATCATCGTCGTCGTCATCATAGTCATAATAATCATCATCTTCATCACAAAGATGAATCCTTCTGTTTGTGTTGATCGTCGCCTAATAATCATCACAATCATCTATCACCCTCATTATCACCGTCTTTATCATCATTACTAACATCATCATCATCAACAACAGCAACACCGTCATCATATTCATCATCGTAACCATCATCATCATTATAACACATCCTCACCAACACCCATTCTTTTTACGAGATAACCCCTTAATTTCATTAACGTTTTCTCGAGAAGACCACATGATTTTATTAGATGACCCCGCAGTGTGTGTGTGTGTGTGTGTGAGTGTGTGTGTGTGTGTGTG